>JAVTVY010004887.1:0-40978 GCA_036873755.1 Hanleya hanleyi
AGTGAACATTCACCTGTGCGTTCGGATGCTGTTGTCGAAACCGAGCTCACAACAGATGATGCTAGAAATGAGCTACCCTTGGTAGATGGGAAAGGAGGTGAAGATGAAGACATTAGTTCTACACCTGAACATTCTAGTGATAACTCAAACTTCACCCCAGATGATGATGTGAGTGCTAAGCTAACCAAAGATGATGTTAGAATTGAGCTACCCTCAGTAACTGCACCTGTGCATTCTGGTGGTGACTTGAACTTCACCCCAGATGAAAATGTGGTTGCTGAGCTCACCAGAGATGATACTAGAAATGAACTGCCCACAGTGGATGAAGGAGGTGAAGATGAAGATGAAGATTTTATTTCTGAAACGGATACACCTGTGAACTTCGCTCCGGATGAAGATGTGTTCGAGGAGTTCACTGGTGATGAAGCTAGCAATGAGATACTCATGGAAGATGAAAAACAAAGTGGAGGGGAAGTTGAAAAACAAGGTGAAGGGGAAGTTGATAACTTCATTCTGAACACAGATACACCTATAAACCTCTCCTCAGACAAAAACGCGGTCGTTGAGCACATGGACCAATCTTGTGATAATAAGCGACCCGACAAGACTTCCTTAAACCAGAGGTCGAAACAGAAATGTGAACAGAAGAGAGAACAAGAAATTTATAGAAATAAAGACAAAGATATGCGAACAAGAAATTTATAGAAATAAAGACAAAGATATGCAGCAGTTGTGAGAAGAGCAGAAAAAGAACAGAAAAGCCAGAGGAGAAGAATAATGGTCCATAATGGTTCATAATGGCTAAGTTGACACTCTTTTTCCTAGTGTGTGTTCTCTTGTGTGTTGTTTCTTCATATAGACTAAAAATTGCTCAGTCTCCAACCCTCCTCCAATGGAACTGCAGAGGAGTTTGGCCAAATTTACATGAGCTTCAGTTGTTAACTCAGGTTTAGGAACCCTAACTCTCTGTTTGAATGAAACTTTTCTCAAAGAAGCAGATAAAAACAAATTTGAATTACGACAATATACACTCTATCATTCCTATGCTTTGCAAGAGCACAGAAAGGCTACAGGCGGCTCTTCAATACTTGTTAAAATGGGTGTTTTGCATAGTCCTATTTATTTGAAGACAGATTTACAAGCTGTAGCAGTTCGCTTAACTTTGAATTATGTATTCACATTATGCACGGTGTACATACATGGACCTTCATCTGGAGGTCTCTGTCTTAGTGAAGTTCAGAATTTTTACGATCAGCTCCCTAAACCTTGTTTATTGTTGGGTGATTTTAACGGCTGTAGTAACTTTGTAAAGAATTGTAAAGGAAAAGATCTTGAAGATTTTATATCAAATAATTCTCTGTGTATTTTTAATGATGGTTCTCATACACATTTTTCCATAACTCATAGAACCTATTCAGCTTTAGATATCTCACTTTGCGACCTTCCTACACTCGAAGAATTTTCTTGGTCTGTTCATAGTGACCTTTGTAAAAGTGATCACTTTTCCACTGTTTTAAAAGCTGTTCATTCAGCTAACAAGGTATAATTTCAAGAAAGCAAATTGGCCAGAATTTGAAAAGCTTTGTGAAACAAGAACTACAAGCAGTTTCTTTTGCTGATGTTCCAGATCCTATACAGTTATTCTCAGATATGCACTGCGTGAAATGGTCAAGTTTCCAATTCCGGAAACCTATTGGAAACTGTGTCGCTACAGTTTCCAATAGGTTTCCGGCGGGTTTCCGGAATTGGAAACTTGACCATTTCACGCAGTGATGGTGATTGAAATTGCTAACCAATCCATACCCACATCTTCAGCAGTTGCACATATTAAAAACCCATGGTTTAGTGGTGACTGCAAAGAAGCAAGGAAACGTAGGAAGAAAGCTGAACGGAGTTTCCGCCGACATCCAAATTCTGAAAATTTGAAAGATCTCAGAGTAACTAGAGCTAAAGCTCGTAGAATCATGAAACAGAACAAACGTGATTCTTGGAAAAATTATGTTTCTAAGATCAATACACATACCTCTATAACAAAAGTTCGGAATATGATCCAAAGGATGAAATGTAAAAGCTCCAAATCTAGTGTTCATCATCTCAACGATGGGAATGGGAATGTTAACTGACAGAGTAGAGATTGCAAATAAGCCAGGGGAAACAATTGCCAAAAACTCTTCGTGAGATAATTATGTACCTAAATTTCAAAGTTTTCAGCAGAGAAAAGAGAAAAAGGAAATTAAATTCCCCTCCGGTAACCACGAAGGCTGTAACGCTATGTTTACAATTGAGGAACTTCATGCTTCTCTCTCGAAATCTAACGATTCTGCTGCAGGCCCTGATAATATTCATTATCAACTCTTGAAACATCTACCCGAATCTTCTCTAGAAATTCTATTACGCATATTCAACAGACTTTGGACAAGAGAAGACTTTCCACCGTCATGGCATAATGCCATCGTTTACCAGTACCAAAGCCTGGCCGTAACCATACAGATCCTGTTAGTTATCGTCCGATTTCACTGACTAGTACCAAAGCCTGGCCGTAACCATACAGACCCTGTTAGTTATCGTCCGATTTCACTGACTAGCTGTGTTTGTAAAACAATGGAACGCTTGATAAATGATCTCCTTCTTTGGTACCTGGAAACTGAAAAGAAACTTACTGATATTCAAGCTGGTTTCCCTGAGAATAGAAGTACCATTGATCATTTAGTCAGATTAGATTCCTATGTCAAGAATGCTTTCGCCAAGAATGAACATGTAGTTTCCATCTTTTTTGATTTAGAAAAAAGTCTATGATACTACATGGAAATACGGGATTCTAAAAGGCCTTCTCATACTATGGGATTAAAGGGCCGTTTACCCAATTTCATATCCAACTTTGAATGATAGACAATTCCAAGTTCGGTTGGGTACAACCATGTCCGGTCATTTCGACCAAGATCAGGGTGTCCCACAGGGCATTATTTTGTCTACTACTCTGTTTAATATCAAGATCAACAGCTTGGCGGAAGTTTTGAATCAATCAATTGATGGTTCACTCTTTCTAGACGATTTCAACATTTCGTGCAGTGGAAAAAGTATACACAATATTGGGAGAACATTACAACTTTGTCTGAAAAGAACTCAGAAATGGTGTCTAGAAAATGGGTTCATATTCTCCAGAGTTAAGACAAATTGTATACACTTTTGCAGAAAGTATTTCCAGTACAAAGATCCAATACTAACATTAGATGGAACTGATATCAACGTGGTAAAAGAGGTCAAATTCGTAGGAATGTTGTTTGATCACCGATTAATATTCAAATCTCATATAAATTGCTTGAAAGCTAAGTGCACGAAAGCTCTTGATTTGTTGAAGGTAGTTGCCAACTATAAGTGGGAAGGAGATCAGCAAACACTTCTCCATTTGTATCGATCACTTGTTCGTCCCAAATTTGATTATAGTTCTCTTGTTTACAACGGCGCAAGCATGTCAAACTTGGCAAAGCTAGATCCTATTCTCCATCGAGGACTAAGACTTTGCCTTGGAGCGTTCATAACATCCCCTGAAGAAAGCTCATATGTCGAAGCAGATGAATTTCCTTTAGAACTTCGAAGAATTAAACCATCACTGCAATATATCACAAAATTGCGACTGTGTATAACTGTGTTTTCAAACCTCCGTTCGTGCATCTCTATCTGAAGAAACCTTCCTTTATCCCACCTCTTGGAATTTGTATGAAACCACACATTGTAGCAGCTAGTATTAAGCTTAGTCAAATTTTATCTAACAAGATCTTACCAATTCCACCATGGCAGTTAGCTCAACCAGAAGTAGATATTTCTCTAACGAAATATAAAAAGGCAGACACGAGCCAACTCTTGTATACACGAGAATTTGATGTACTGAGAGAGAAATACAGATCGCATCAGACTTTTTATACAGATAGTTCTAAAGATGGTGAGAGAGCTACTATCTTTAGTTCCAAAACTAAAACCTGTCGACTACCAGGTGAAAGTTCGATATCCACTGCAATCGCTATATTGTTGGCCTTAGAAGGTATTAGGTCCACTAAAAGGAGAAAATGTCATATTCTCAGATTCACTGTCATGCCTCCAAGCAATTAATAGTGAAACTTCGACTCATCCCACCATCTTGAGTATTCTACAACTACATGACTGCAGATTTGAGCAATGGACCGATTGGTTGCCTAGTCATCGGCCATGCACGATTAACTCACGAAAATTTACCCCAAAAGAGTGAAGACCTCACGGTGAAACATATTCTTATCGAATGCATAGATTTTAAGATTGTAAGAGATACTTTTTATCGAGCAACTACTTTCGAAGATCTTTTTAGTCGGGTTAGGAAGGATTGCATCTTGGGTTATTTGAGAGAAATCGTTTTGTTGCATAAGTTTTAATGTGTGTGTGTTTTAATGCGTTGGATTACTAAGTTATTGGCTCGAGTACTTGAATTTTGTTTGATCGTCGTTATATAGCTGAAATATTGCTGAACGCGACATTAAACCTTAATTCTCTCTCCCTCACTCAGAGTTACTTTTCACTCAACTTGAGTTAAACCCACTCAAGTTCATTAAACTTGAGTGGGATCAATTTCCGCTCTTATGCTTGAGTGACTGTCACTCAAGTTGAGCGCATTTAACTCAAGTTAAGTTTACTGTATCGGGTCGAAGCTTCAAAATCTCGATTTTTTTGTCTTATACCAGAGTACACAGTCTAACCTACAAGTTGGGGGAATAAGAAATTATGAAAATTAGTGCATTGTAATAAAAAAACGTGACTTTTTAAAACTCAAGTCATTCGTGGTGCAGTATTGCTGATTGGTTTTTGGCCGTTTTCTCCGTTTAGTTTTCGCCCAAAAAGTGTTTTTCCTCGTTCTAATTTCTCTCTTGTTGTTTGATGTACAAACATGAACTTTTGACACAATATTCCAATCATGTAGATCTTCAAAATGTTGCCTCAAATTTGGTAAGTTCGGTCCTGTTCATGAATTCTTCATGATTTAGTGAAGAGGGTCGTTTTTTGTTGATCTTTCAACTCTGCACGACGATAAAATAACTTCTAGGCCCTAACTAAAAAAAACTGAGGCAACCTATTTTTATTCAAATGGTAAAGTTCATCATTCCAAAAAAGCAAGTTTGTTTGATGAAAACTGAGAGAGTTATTAGCACGTGATTTTGAGGACTATACTTTTCTAAATTACATCATTTATCTTTAAATAAGTCGATTCCTGTAATAAATTCGAGAAAAGTATTTATTTATCTAAATTCCTTGAATCAAGGGCTTTCAGAACATGTATAGTTTGTATGGATACAAAAAGCACTGCCACGTAATTAAGCAAAATTGTGATACGTACAGGTACGCAACTGGGACGCGATACAGTAACCCCATGTGAATAGTAAGTAAAGTTGATTGAAAATCTCACTCAGGTATTGAGTGAGATCAAATTCCTCTCTTACTTGAGCGAAATTTCACTCAACTTCTTTTAGAGAGTACTAATCGGCAGATCTACCGACTGAGATATTATTAGCCAAACAATGAAACATCAATAAACACCACCTAGATTCTATGCTGTTGAGGTGATCAAAATGTTGACATTTTTGAATAATATATGTTTGCACTTACAGTGGTTTAGCTCGAGTAAATTATTGGTGTGACATTTACAATCGTAGCGACAAACCAAAGATCAGTTAATACGGACCAGACTCTTGTAATTACAGAGAACATTACGAATGTAAATCGGTATTCTTACCTCGTGATTGACGACAAAACCCGGAAGCCTCGCTATTAATCGACGTTATATAAATATCACAGTAACTGGCGCAAGGTTGTGTAACAAGACAAACTAATCGGACTAGCGTTTGATTAAAGCATTTGTCTGATTTATTTGCGTCCAGTTTAACCTTGTCAGGCCTCAGGATTTTTTTTGTGGGAATTAAAAATAATTAAGATACAAAGGACAACTCTCAATTCCTTGGAATAAGGGAAAATGGAGTTTGGATAGTTTCCATCCTATTAATATTACTGATATTAGAATTCCAACTGACTATCTTTGCATTGTAAAGCAGGGTATTAAGCACTCCGAAGAATGAAAAGCAATCACTCCGGATGAGGGTTTGAACAATAAACCGATTATTGAGTCAAAATGAATTGCTTGTCATTCTTCAAAAAGCGTATCTTGCTTTATTAATATTACTGGTCCATACAGTCCACAATGGTAGGTCTATATTTGCTCAACCTATTCACCTAATCTTAGTTAGAACTGACAGTACATGACCGAAGCCGAACTAATTAGACAAAACTTTTGACTTGATATTAAAACAACTTCACACATGTTTTCGTCTGACATCACACTATGAAAATAGGTCTAAGGAGAAACATTCATATCTTGTTGGACAAGTGCTTACACACGTTCAGTTAGAATTGTGCTGATGTGTTTAATACGGAGAAAATCGGTAGCATGGATAATATTTTCACACAGGAAAGGCAATACACTTTGTTCTGAGTTTGGTGTATCGTCGAATTGAACCTGATTTAGCGACATAACTTTCCGGATGATAATAACACTAAGAAAGACCGTTGCCCAGTATACATTGTACAAAAGAAGTTTCTCAAAACCCCAAAAGTGGGTGAAACCCAGCTGCAACCAGAATTGATGTTCCGAACCCCGTCCATATGGTTTTTGGAAAAACTGCATTATGGGTTTCAAAACCCGAAATGTCGTTGCAGGAGGACAGCATGCAATTTTGGTAGTTCGAGATACAAAACACTGAGGTAGTTCAAAATGTCATAGTGATACAATATGAATAGCACACATGACACGGCGATCAAGCATACCAGCATGTACCGGTAGTCAGAAAAAATTATAGATTTTCAACAAAAAATCACTTTCTGGATGCTGTGCCAAACATGGATATCTATAAAAAGGTAAAGTGATCCTTACTTCGTGTAGGTACTGTTATTAAAAACTTAGACAAATAAGTCTTCCATTAACCCTATCTGGCCTGGAGGAGGGAGACACTTTCCGCCCCCCCCCCCTGTTGGTTTTTTGCTCCTATCTCCGGAACGACAAAAAATTGAGAGCTGAAACTCCGTGACTTTTTCGAATATCATATTGGGACCATTTTTAGCCTATTTACATAACCCCCGAGCAGAGGATCATGGGCAAATTCAAAATGGCGGTCATGTGGGGTACCAGAAAAGTGATGTTCTCGTTATATTTCTTCAAAAAATTTGCTTTTCTGTATGGAAAAGTGGGTAAGACCTATTATATTTCATATCATATTATTATTTACTAATTTATCATGCAGTTTTCGCGAAGAAAACACAAAAATAAAAAATTCGAAAATTCTGACCGAAAAATCGTCCAAAAATGCTCTTATTGAAAATGACGTCACCATGGCGGCCATCTTGGATTTGTTTTACATTTTCTTGTAGAAATTGACCAAAAGATATAGTGTGGTAAGTTTCAGCCTTCTAGCCTTAGCGATAGCGAAAATATATAGGGGGCACTTTCTGCCCCTCCCCAGGCTGCGGTACACCGCAAATCGCCCAGGCCAGATAGGGTGAAATAAACCACTGAAGGCACGTATCCCAATGATCTTCGGATGATAGTGGGGATTCTCTAAAACATTGTGCATCGGGTACGTTAGCACACCGTTCCCATCCTACGGGACCCGACATCCCTTGTAGGTGCACCTTGAATAATGCCACAGATTTATGTCCCTTATCTCGAAATGCCGTTAGTGATATTTCGAAAAACCTGACTTCTCAGAGACTACATTGGGAATTCCAAGAAAATAACTACGGTAAATTAAACAATTAATTACCAGTATCACTTAGTTGAAGATTATCCGGTTGTGCTAATTTCTTGCGATAGTTTGAGCATTTACAGTACCGGTATATCATTTTTGATAGATAAAACTTGGGAATCGGTGAATAAACGCCCAAATCCGCGTTATGGGGTTTCAAAAGACCAGTTTTTGAAACCTTTGTATCCGTGTTTTTGTGCTTCAAATATACTGTTTCGAACAACATGGCGCGTTTTCAAACACACATTGCGGATTTCAAAACACAAGCGTTTGAAACTCTGGTATCGGTCTTTCCTTACCGCAGAAATGGTGTTTGGGTGCAGAAAAATGGGGTTTTGAAAACCTTGTCTTTTACAGTACAGAAGCGTTTCTGAACTGGTGCGACGCGATGATAAATTATATTCTGACTGAAATATTGACTCCATTCAACAATCCATCGTATTTGCAGTAATGAACAGCGAATTGTTACTGATGACAAATTAATCCTGAACGAACCAGCTAGGTAAATTTTGCGACATGCGATGTGATATTGCTCATACTATACAGAGAATGATGTACCGCTATGAAACTGGAACAGATGGAAATATTATACTCTGTTGTAGGCAGATTCAGAAAGTTTCTTCTGGAGAACTGAATATGCATTTTCTTTGCACCGACCACAGCCCAATGTCTTAGATTTAACACCGGTATCAGAATTATTCGTGTGTGCATTTTGCCCTGGTCTGGGATGGTGGTTGGCAGTCATTATAGCTTCCTCCATCAGCCCCAGCTTCAGTCTCATGACTACATTATTAAAATAACTGGGCGCTCATTTTTCACAGATAACCTGGCATATACCCCATGTTGTAGACATGCTGAAGAGCGATTTTGTGGCTGTACACTGTTTTTCAACATTGAAGCGCAGCTATAGTCGCCGTGTATCCCATGGGTGCCGATCGAACATATTTGGATGTTAAATTAATAGTGTAGAATTCCCGAACATTGATTATTTGAGGGATTCCATTCGATATATGAAACCTTAGAAAATGACATCCAGCGGAGGAAATAGTGGAGACAGCGATATCTATTTATTATTTATGAATATCTGAAACGTTTTCAGATTTTTTTTTAATTTCGACATACAAAATGAGACCACGTTCGTACTCTTATGTTCTATGTACTGATTGCTTTGTTTGGAATCATTCAGTACGACAATCCTTTCTCTCGTGACAACCTAATTCAATATTAATTCCTCCGACAGTTCCAATCCATCTCTGGCATAATGCTTCCAGATGAAGTGTCCATTCGGCTGATTGTTTTCAGCATCTTTCGTGTAAGTGCTACAGGCGAAATAAGAATTGGTATTTAAAGCGACTTTTCGGTTTACATCTGCATCGTCGTAACGGATAAATATTATCAAGTAACTTTTTTCTTATAAATAACCCATTACAGAATTATTAATACCCTAAATAACTTGTCATATGGTTCAACATATTTATTGATTGATCAGTCCCATTTCATTTCAGGCGCGATTAGGCAATGTTCGATAAAACAATTTTCCCGAAGAAAAGCAATTTACGTGGGTGGTGGGTTGTAATTACCTAGAAATGTGGAAATAAGGTAACCATACAACCAAGTGACATATGTTTGTTCAAATACATCAAAAAGACAAAACATGCTTGAAACCTAGTAAAAAGCGTAGGTTATCTACCAAGTTGCATTGCAGGAATATTTACGGTGACAGGATTATTTACGGTCCTTGCAGGGGGTCGAATTTCAGTGTCCACAATAAATACAATATCTCCATATGTTGACAACACGAGATATTTATTCACAAGTAACAAGAATAAAAGAAACAAAACGCGTTGGTGAGTCAATCATTGACTTCCAGAACCTTCCATAATCGGTCTCCATATACCGGAACGAGAATACTGAGTATTGAAATTTATTGCTTGGTTCTTGTCGGGTGGCAATTGGGTGTAGATATATATATTATCATGACACTGTGTTGTTCTCGCACTTTGTATCAGCTCTCGTTCTCGGAGTCTGATCGCCGTATCGACCGAGACCGCAGGTCGAGGTCGATGCGGCGATCGGACTCCGAGAACGAGAGCTGATACAAAGTGCGAGAACAACACAGTGTCATGATGATATATTTATCATATACTTTACTTATATGTTGCTCTCCTCTCTTAAAAGCGTGGTAAATTAATGAACTATTTCGAGGCACCTCAATTGTGTAACAAGGTTCATTATGCAATTTTGAATCAATGCACGCGCGAGGAGGAGTGCTAAAAATAAACGGAGTAAATAGGCGTACCTGTTTCCCAGTGACTTACCGAAACTGGGTCAGGATATCAGAGAATAAATCAGTTAATTTCGAATAATATTTTAATATTCATTATTTGCAATGTTTGCGATATTCACTCACGTATGATATTATCTCTAGCTGTGGAAGTTAACAAGAAACAAACTCGTGAAACAAGAACACTGACCCCCTCAGTCCAACGGGAATGGGGTACGAAAATAACTGGAGCAGCTTTGAAAAGTGCGTGGGAAAATGTGTGTAGACAGAGATGCTGACAGTGCACACGAACGGTATGAAGACGCGTTTCATCTCCAGCGAGCAATTCAACTTTAAATTTAATATACAGTTTAATTGGAGAACTAAATTACTGTTCAAACCACAGAGTTACCACTATCAGAAGGCCGATCGGGAGGACACAAGCTGATATTCAGGGTGCAATTGTTAAACGTTGCACCATGAAATACTCCGGCAGTCGCACTTTGGTGTTTTTCAACATAGCTGCTGGATGTACTGACAGTGGGGAAATTACATGAAGTTGGAATGTACGGTGTGAGTTGTGCTGCAGCGAACTGGTCTCCCTGAACAGATACTTTCGCCACGGGTGAACACGGTGGAGTCGGTGCCCTGCCTTCGGCAGCAGATGTTTGTGACACTCGATTCTTTGTAAGGCTCAGGATATTACTCATTTCCTCCTGCTGTTCATGTGACGCTACGGCATAGTTATTCAGGGAAGCAACATTTTTGTGCCCAGTCAACTGGATTATTGTGGTTGGTGCTACTCCCGCGTGAAGGAGTCGAGTCGCTGATGTGGACCGAGCACTGTGGTTTGTTTTTCCACCAGTCAAGTTCGCGCGTTTTGCCATTTTATTCATCATGGTGTGCAGGTAATTTTTATCCATGGTTTGACATTTGTACCACCTTGTACTATTTGACTTGCGCTGATGGTTAACGGACAGATAGAAGGGGCTTTCGGGGTCACACATTTCGCGGGGTCTGTGGTCGCGGAAAGTTTGATACATTTGCACCGGACATTCTTCTTTATTTTCCAGCAGAGCAAATTGCTTCGGTTGAAACGGCCTCTGATGACCGAAGGCACTTTCGCCGCTCCTTGTTTTAGTGTCACGTTCATTGAATTTTAAAAATTCTACACCTCGCTCATCAGACTGTAGAGAGATGTCTCCCCATTTCAGTTTCCGGTTTTCGTCACGTCCCCTAAAGACCGAAATGGACAGTGTTATTAAGCCAAATTTGATTTTGCAGAGCGCTGGGGCTTTTATTTCCCAGTATTCCTTTTTCTTTTAGTAATTTCTGTTCGTTCGCAGTTAGAGGTGCTGATTTGTTGGGGCGGTTCCCTTTCTCTTTTTGTTTGAGTTCTTTTCGTTTTGAAGCCAAAACATCCCTACTTGTTTTAAATTCTTGACTGAAGATCAGGCTTGAGGGATACTGTTTCTCCCGCAGCCATCGATCAATCCCTCTTTGGTAGCTGGTCAGGGTGTCGGGCTCGTACTCCGAACCGTCGTGTTTTCTGATAGACAGCATAAAAGACCCAGCATAGTTATTGAGCTCAGTAGGAGGGATTGTTTCGATTGTTCTGTTTTCAAAATTTGGGCCGGCGTTCAGCCATCTGGTGAAGGTTTTCACAACACTTTCAGTTTTTCTCACAGTGTTTTTGTTTCGCATTCTGTCCACAAATTCAGTTTGTTGCTCGTCGAACTGGACAAATGTTGGCGCTCTTGAAGTTGAAGGGAAGTTTTGTTTAGTTTGGGCTGTCAAGCGTTTAATATCCGAGGGTGTGTCGGAGTCATCAGAGTCCAATGGTTTTTCTGTTAATTCCTGGGAAGTGGGGGTGTTTGGGATTTTTTTTCTGTCGGTACATCAGACTGTTGAGTGGCCTTGTCGAGAGCAAGAACTAACATTCTATCGTCGTCGCTATTACTGGATATGAGATGAACGCTTTCATCGTCGTCCGACGGAAACCCCATATCGAAGTTGGGCGGTTCTGAATCTGTACTGAAATCAACATCTTGGTCGACAACCTGACTGTTACTGTCCGTGTCCGGAGGACGGACTTCCGCCATGTTTTGTGTGTCCACAGACTCGATATCCAAACGAAGTGAAAAATAACTGGAACGGTTTAAAGTTTTGCACAAATACTGGAAATTGGACCAAACTATATACAAATTATTGAACTGGAATGACTTTTCTATGAGAGAAACTTAGCGGAACATCAGTCAACAACAACAAGATTTATGGTACGGGCTTCGGACAATTTGTAGAAAGCAGACGATAAGTATGGTAATTAAATATGTTTTATTCGTTTCACTACATTTTTTTCTGGTGGTTATTATTCGAATAATATTTTTATTTAGACTTTTTATGCTATTCGGTTTCAAAAATAACTTTCAGAACTCATCAGTATGGTTGAAATTGACAGTTCCACAAATAGAACAAAACCAAAAGTTCATGATACCCGAGACGTTGCCAAGGTCACCGGCGAAAGTAGTTCCGGTAAGCGAGTGGGGCAATACAACACACCGACTGTGGTGATACAGAAATGGAAAACGCGAGTGTGTAGCACTATTCTAGCACGCATAGGTATATGATAATATCCCGGAACATAGGATCAGTACATATTTCAAAAACGTCTGCTGTTTATGTCACCTTATAATTAGGCGCACGATAAAGTTTGGTGTAAATGAAGCGGGAATTGTCTGGACGATATCATCTGGGTGTTTTCATGGAACGTGAAGGGAATTTGCTCAAAGTTAATGGACCATCCATCTTCCCGCTGGCGATGAATGTCTAGTCGAAATAAACGCAAGGGCGATAGACATAGCAAAACATGCAGTGGAAACGAATATTTTTCCATTCAAAATTGTATAGGAATGGCAATACTGATGTGGTATTCCTATCTATCGCAACACTGGCTTTCATCCTTCTGCCTAATCATCCTTCTAAAATCGCTATGGTAGAGTGAAAATCAGGCTTGGATTAAGGGTTCACAACCGACATAGAGGTATTTGTTGTGTAATAATTTACCGCCGGGAAATGCGCAATCTCGGGGTTTTGACGAGGGGTGAAATGCGTCCCAGCGGTAAATTATTACAAAACAAATGCCGATACGGAGGTTTTGAATCCAATTCTAACCAGGAGATATATTTGAATGTAGAAATAATCAACAAATGCGCAAAACTGATTCTCTCTGAGCGCGGCTGGTACATTTTACCCCCGCCGCAAATACAAGCAGTGTTGCCTGGCTTGCCATAAAAATATATCGTGCAAAACAACTCAGTGATTCTTTCAGTGCAGAGAAATAAAATATTTTATTGATTTTTTATTGATTGTTTATACATATTTCTTGCCCAAGATTAACCACAGAAATATGAGAACTAATGAGCTGGAGGTGGTATTTCCCAGCGTGTACAGAAGTTGACCTACATGTCACGTGCTTGCCATGGATACAGTACCGAGACAGTGACAGAAGGGCGAAGGGCTAAGCGAAGGGCTAAGAAGAACGAAGTTATAGTATATATTTTTCTCATACAGACAAGCGGGCAGTTTAGGGCTGGAAATGGAATGGTTCAGATATCGAGTGCCTTTGCGCTCATTCAGTGTATCACGGAAAGAATGTTAATGTGTTATTGCGGGGGGAGGTAAACGCACTCTCCCTCAACCGTGACGAGCTGTTTCACGAGGCAGTATTTTGTATTCTTGCAAAACCTGTTGCTATGTGAAAGTTTACCCTATTTACAACATGTATTTGCACACGACACGCACAACACAGAAGGTTAGAATGGTTGTCTACATTATCGCAAAATGTCCGTCTTTATTTTATGGACTATTTGTTCCACTTGCAGCTACATTAAAATTCTTCTTCTAAATTAGTAATAACTTAAAAATGTATTGAACAGTTATGTTCAGGTCGCATACTACTTGACTAAAATAATTGGATACTCATTGTATGATTGTTCTCATTAAAACCTACCAGGCCTTGGGGCTACCGAACTTTCTGAGCTAACTTCGTAACGACAGGGAATTGAGATCTGACACTTCGGGCTTTATAGTTTATCATATTGGGTTTATTTCGAGCTGATTCGCATAACTCCCCGACTGGAGAATCATGGGTAAATTCTAGATGGTGGTCACGTGGGGTAGCAGAAAAATGATGTTTATACCACTGAAGCGCAGCTATAGTCGCCGTGTATCCCATGGGTGCCTATCGAACATATTAGGATGTTAAATTAATAGTTTAGAATTCCCGAACATTGATTATTTGAGGGATTCCATTCGACATATGAAACATTAGAAAATGACACCCGGTGGAGGAAATAGGGGCGACGGAGATATCTATTTATTATTTATGAATATGTGAAACGTTTTCAGGTTTTTATCTATTTATTATTTATGAATATGTGAAACGTTTTCAGGTTTTTGTTTTATTTCGAGATACAAAATGAGATAACGTTCGTACTCTTATTGTTCTATGTACTGATTGATTGGTTTCGCATCATTCAGTACGACAATCCTTTCTCTCGTGACAGCCTAATTCAATATTAATTCCTCCGACAGTTCCAATCCATCTCTGACATAATGCTCCCAGATGAAGTCTCCATTCGGCTGATTGTTTTCAGCACCTTTCGTAACTTTCGTGTAAGTGCTACAGGTTACAGGCGAAAATAAGAATTGGTATTTAAAGCGACTTTTTCCGTTTACATCTGCATCGTCGTAATGGATAAAATATTCTCAAGTAACTTTTTCTTATAAATAACACATTACAGATTTATAATTATTAATAGCTTAATTAACTTGTCATAGGCTTCAACATATTTATTGATTAATCAGTCCCATTTCATTTCAGGCGCGATTAGGCAATGTTAAATAAAATAATTTTCCCGAAGAAAAGCAATTTACGTCGGTGGTGGGCTGTAACTACCTAGAAATGTGAAAATAAGATAACCATACAAGCAAGTCACATATGTTTGTTCATATACATCAAAAAGACAAAACATAAAAGCGTAGGTTATCTACCAAATTGCATTGCAGGAATATTTAAGGTCCTTGCAGGGGGTCGAATTTCAGTGTCCACAATAAGTACAATATCTCCCGAACTATGTTTACCTCAAGAAATATTGATTAACAAGTTATGACCAGTTATGTTCAGGCCACATAATATTTGACTAAAATAATTGGATACTCATTGTATGATTGTTCTCATTAAAACCTACCAGGTCTTGGGGGGGGGGGCTACCGAACTTTCTGCGCTATCTCCGTAATGACAGGGAATTGAGAGCTGACACTTCGGGCTTTATAGTTTATCATTCAGGATTTATTTCGAGCTTATTTGCATAGCTCTCCGAGTGGAGGATCATGAGTAAATTCGAGATGGTGGTCACGTGGGGTAGCAGAAAAATGATGCTTTCCGCATTGAAAAGTGAGCAAACATACTTTTATTTCACATTACATTAATATTTACTAATTTATTACGCAGTTTTTGCAGATAAATTGCACAAATTAAAAATTACAACACATATATGGGAAGTGGGAAGAGGTGCCGACATACTGACAGAGCCACATGACTTCACAGTATAGTCTTCCGGTTAACCAAATCGACCAAAAAATGCCGTTTTTGAAAATGGCGTCACTGTGACATCATCAATGCGGCCATCTTGGATTTTTTTTACATTTTCGGGGAGAACTTGAGGGTATAGTGTGATATGTTTCGGTCCCTTAGCTGAAGGGTTAAGAAAAATAATTGTGGGGGGGGTCGCAATGGCTCCTCCCCAAGCCTTGGCAGCTTCCAAAAAGGCCAGACCAGATAGGGTAAACAAGCATACATGGAAACCGTCTACGAATTACACCAACACCAGCAACGCATCGAGGAACTAGATCTTGTTAAGTTGTATATTTGTAGGTTGTATTAATAATAAAGATAGTTCATAGCTGACTTCCAATCAGATAACTCACTGTACCCAACTACATGTACAGTGTAGTACTATATTTGTCTCAGGTTACGTGGCGCTTAAATTTATTAAAAGGTAGATAGATTCAGAGACGCTGTAATAACTGGATGACCGTTGACTGAAAAACACAGACATGAGTATATGAATAATTGACCAATCAACTGGTAACTATCCTATGATGAGTTTCCACGAATCTCTGCTGAAAACCCCTGCAATTTCCCTAGACAAGGACATTTGGATAAATTCGATGGCGTTTTACTCCGATGTCAGAAATTTAATATGAAAAGGACCTGATTTAAAGGATTCAAACCGTTCATTAGATCTGGAGATAACGTTCAATTACTCTAACGATAAATCCTATTGATGTCGCTATATTTGTTCCACATTCACTCACTGAATTTACACAGGTTTATTTACATGTTTTGCACATATTTTCTAGATGTGACATAAGTTCCCACGAAAGCAAAATACCGTTGACCGTTTGTATGACAGCTGCTGGCAGCAGGTAACATCACAGACACTTTTATAGTAGAATGTTGCCATATGTGGATAACTCGTAGATCATTACAAGATTGCAATTTCCGAATTTGTGTAAGACGATTTTAGTCTGATTGGCATACTGTTAGACCCCATCTAACATTCATCATATTTATAGCAATGAACAGCGAATTATTACTTTGTGTTGAAGAATTAGTTCGGATCGAGCCTTCTAACTACTGCGTGTTTGCGATAGCCGAAGCGCAAGTTTCGAGTACTTTTACGATCTACATTTCGAAATCATAAAAGCCTGTGTCCGTTCTTTTAAAATATAAATTGAAAATACCCGTGTTGGTATGATTGGGATTTTGTCAGTTTAATGAAATAAAGACCAAGGTAGACTAATTGCCTTCAATGACACGTCTGTCTACCATACGTACACAGCCTAAGTAACGCCGGCCTCTATATAAAAATATTCTGAGAAATAGCATGGCGCTTGCATTGATTGATTACCGTTATATGATTACAGGCATCGTCCTCTCTCGTATTACTGATATTTCTCATGGAAGATAGCCGCCTATTAGGCCCTTTATCGGACCCACACTTTCTAGGAAAATTATCCAGAGTATTTTATGTAACACGTTTATGTCTTGTAATAAATATGTACCGAAGCAAATTTCCTGAAATCAAGTCACTGCAAATCATTTCCCAGAAGAGGACTTAAGATACAGCCATTTAGCTGACGCTGACGTCTTGGGAATGTTTAGACCTTTTGGCAAACCAGATTAGACATCATATGCCCACAGCTTGAACACCGGACGAAAGAAACACACGACAGTTGGGGAGGGGGGATTTGGCTTAATGTCATACTCAAGTTTGTTTCACTCATATGGTTTCAGTCAGTTTGGTTGGTACAGGAAGCCGGAGTACCCGGAGAGAATCACCGCCCGTCGACGAATAACTGACCAACTTCCACACATGAATCAGCTGGGCTCGAACCCGTGCCGGTTCAGCGGTGTGAGGCTAGCGGTCACCAGCTAAGGGCCTTGTACTGGTGTATCAAGGATTATCCTGTAGGCGCAGTTGTGCTCTTATGAGCATGCGCACCTGGAACTCGATCGGATTTAAAAAATTACACAAACAGATTCAACCACATTTTTCAATGGCAAATGTTAATTTCATCACACATTCAACATGTTCAAAATGTCAAACAAAAGGTCAAATTCAGGCATTTCAGAATGTTTTGAAACTGAATTGTGGAACAGAAACGCTAAAATCAATGTTTCCTCTGAAAAATCTCATACCTGTAATCAGTATGATAAATGCGCGACGACATTGCTAAATCATTGTTCAATGTGACGCGGATTCAACTCGTTCCTCAATTCAGTTAACTCCCATTCTGAATTTCAGCACATTCTTGGAGGTTGAGTGCTCAATTAGGAGACACCTAAAACCGTCGGATTACCGGCTAGGCGCATGGTTAAGAAAGCCTTGTTGCTTCGCCGTCGAGAGATAGCGCGTCTGCGGTGGGCAAGAAATCATGTTCGATGGACTAGACAGCAATGGGCCAATGCTCTTTTCAGCGACGAAACGCGTGTCTCCGCCATGTTGACGGTAGGAGTCGTGTGTGGCGTGGGCAAGGGGAAGAGCATGCAGAGTGCTGCGTGGAACTCGTAACGGCCTTTGGTGGTGACAGCGTAATGATGGGGACAGGCATTAGTTCCACAGACAAAACCGATCTGGTGCATATTGAGGGAAACTTGAACGCCAATCGCTACGTTGCTGAAGTTCTCCCGTCCCAGGATTTGCCCTGCGCAGGCTCCGTCGGTGATGGATTTGTCTTCATGGACGATAATACCTGTCCAAGTCGGGCAAGGGTTGTAAATGACTTCTTCCAAACTAAAGGCTTCGAGCGGATGCAGTGGCCCACCAGTGCTCCGAATCTCCATCCCATCGAACATTTGTGGGATCAGTTGAAGCAAGCGGTCTATCGTCGAGTTGAGATGGAGTCAGATCTTGATGATGAGAGACTCCTGCTTCAATGTGATACAGTGTCGTGGTGGTTACACGCGATTTTAACGATTACTGGCCGTCGCGACACCCAGTGAACATGTTGAATGTGTGACGAAATGAACATTTGCCATTGGAAAATGTGGTTGAATCTGTTTGTGTAATTTTCAAAGTCCGACCGAGTTCCAATTTGCGCATGCTAATTAGAGCACAACTTCACCTACAGGATAATCCTTAATACACCGTGTCGGTTTAATTACTGGGATAGTGTGTACAAAATTTCATCGCGATCGGACAAATATCTTGGGACATATCAAACAACGCTTTGGGGGGAACTTTGTTTTTGTTGCACTGTTTATAAGAAGAAAAAATGTAGGAGCAGACAGATTACCGATTGACTGAGGAGTTTCGTAGGCGGATCATTGTGTCATTTCGATTTAAAATTAGGTCTCACCAAACCAATTAGTTACTTCAAGGAAACGTCAGTCTACCATACGTTTGTATTACATCAAAACATATTGAAAAAGACATAGCGTGGCGTTGGCATTGATTTGTTACCGTTATATAATTTTGCAGGCATCGTCGGCTATCTCATTACTGATATTTCTCGTAGAAGATGAGTGCTTACTAAGCCCATTACACATTTTTTCGAACAATTGAAGTATTTTATGTAAGATGTAATTATCTTGGAATAAATATGTACCTTGTACCTAAATATGTATATGTTTCTTGAAATCAGAAGTAAATCGCACCTACGCCAATGTAAATCGTTTCCCGGAAGAAGGCAGAAGATATAGCCTTTTAGCTGCTTGTGTCAAATAGCGTTAACCACATCTGGCATGGGCTTCTTGGGATCTGTCCAGTCCATGCCTGGGGGAGGCATTTTGCACCCCCCTAAATAAATCCTTACCCTTGGGTCAAGCGCTACCAGAAAATGTAAAAAAAACCCAAGATGGCCGATTTGATGACGATTTTTTTTATTTATGAGTTTTCTTTGCAAAGACTGCATGATAAATTAGAAGATAATAGTCTGATGTAAAATAAAATAGAAAAGCAGGAATTTTGAAAACGAGGAAAACATCAATTTTATGGTACCCCACATGGCCTCCATCTTGAATTTTCAAATGATCCTCTACACCGGGGCTCGTGCAAACAGGTTCAAAATGACCCCAATATGATAAACTATAAAGTCGGAAGGTCAGCTTTCATTTTCTTGTCGTTCTGGAGATAGGGGAGAATGTTTGGTAGGGAGACTTGCCCCCCAAGACCAGATAAGGTTAACTTCGGCTTTCCCACAGCTTGAAAGCAAAAAAACTGACAAAAGAAATACGCGACAGGCCAATAATATACACTTGGGGAAAATCAAGCGAATGTCAGCAAAGTACCTGCATATGAGACTGTCACTATCTCTCACAACCTTGCTATGACGATTCACATGGACGCCATGACAATCTGACGTAAACTAATAATTAGAGTGAGAATTGTTGCCCAAATTTATCTAAACTAGAAAGGTATTGATTCTGCATGAAACAGGTTTCATGCCCAAAAGGAGAGGAAAACGTTATCTATATTTCGTTTGCATTGAGAAGAAAGTTCATGGAAATGAGTACAGAACCTTTCATATAATTGATGTGCAATATATTCCAGTAATATATATATATATAGTCGATGTTGTTTTGTCACTAACGGCTTGAGGTCTGGAGAATTTCGGTTCATGCCGTGGTTGACCTGAAACAGGTTAGCGGGGCACCTATATCTGCTTGAAAGCATTCTGAGGTATCGTGTATAACACATCATCTCGTCAGTCGGTTAATGACAGCGCAACGACCAACCCTCAAAATGTAACCAAAGTAAAGACACCCTGGCCTCAGACGTCTTAATGGAAAATGAATGTCGTCGTATACACCATTGTTTGCCATAGAGTATGATTTAACGTCGCTTTCAGCAATCTTTCAGTCTCATCACGACGTTTGACAGAAATCTTGCATACGGCTCAGACGGTTGATTCTCGTCCAAGAAATTTCTCTTCGTTACAGATAACGATCAGATCAAGCTAGTTATCCCCCCTAGCGGCACTTATTATCTCTGCCAGTCGACGCTTTACCATTAAGACTAGAAGAGTGTGGATGTTGTTAGCTAATGATGTGAAACTCGGTATGTAATTTCAAGGAGACAAATGACAACTCATTTGTCATAACCGTCTTCCTCGTTATATAATTATGCTTTGATAATGTATTCAGTATGCTCAGAGCAGTCTATCACTCACATAAATGATTGGTGTTTTGTGGTATTTTGTGGTCTAAGCGGTATGCCTGATTATATATGAAAATCATACAATGGTCATTCTGCTATTCCGGATTTCAGCTTATTTCACATTGGCGTAACTACGCAGACTTTGTATCTTCTAAATATTATTAATATCTATTCAAATATCCGTAAAGTACATATCTAAGGCGGAAAATGAGAACTGACGTCGAACTTCTTATTCCAGCTACATCACTAGTTTCATATAATTGTATTCGCTATGGTCTCACGGTGTATATATATATATGTGCCTCAATCTTTATATTCCATTTTCTGCCGGGGCCCTCGGTGGCCGAGTGGTCTAAGGCGCTTCGCTGGTGACCGCTAGCCTAACACCGCTGAACCGGTACGGGTTCGAGCCCAGCTGGTCCATGTGTGAAAGTTTGTCAGTTACTTGCCGAAGGGCGGTGGTTCTCTCCGGGTTCTCCGGCTTCCTCCACCAACCAAAACTGACTGTCACCATATGAGTGAAACAAACTTGAGTGTGACATTAAGCCACCCCCCCCCTCAATTTTCTGCCAAAAAAACACGACAGAAACACACCGGGTTGGTGTCGCAGTGCCGGCGAATGTATGAGATAGACACTAGAGTACGAGTTATTGATTTACGCCTCAGAAGAAATAAAAAACGGACTGTTGATAAGGCATCTGAAGAATAAAACTGCGTCGTTGATCATCGCTATGGCAGTGCTATCGTCAACTTGATCAAGTACATTCTTTCAAGTTCCGTCGTGAATTGACTGACAAAATGTTGAAATCTTCGTTTAGTCCTATTCACTCGCTCACCTTCAAGTGTCTATTGTTAATTAAATGAGTGGCACTCCATGGAGTGCTGCGCTGAATTCGCAGAAATTAAAGTCTGGCCTAACTAAAGCAAGATACGTTTTCTAGTATTTTTCCAACATCTGTGCGATTTGTGGAGAGAGTATCCCGCTGTCAACTTCTGACAGAATTATGGACAATTCACCCAGGATGGCTGTTCTGGTGACAGCACGGTGACGCTATAGACTAGGAAAACAGCTGTCATTAATTAAACGGTTTACGAGTGAACGTAGATCTGCCGTACATATATTGCATTGATGGTATCGCGGTACGAGATAGACACAACTCTCTCTGTTCAGTAATAGATCTAGGAAGATTTATGACTCTCAGGCATGAACATCTGATGGCAGGTGTAATTTCTTTACGCTGAAAGCTATGAACTATATTTGCAATTTCGCCAACTTTACGACGTTAGCACCAGGCATGCCAATCTAACTAGATATTCTTTAAGAAATGATGTGAGGGTGATAGCTCAGACAGTGCCGACACTAGGTAATTCACATTTGGCATTGTGATGACCCGCATATCAATGATTGAAGCGGATCGCTGCTGAGGGCAGATCACGCGGGACAACCTTTTATCTGAGACAAATGGTGTCTGGTGGTGACAGACGCTATACCATTAAATCAGGAAAGAGCTGATCGTTGGCAATGAATCTTTAGAATATATTCCGACGGGCATATTGCGAGACGTCGTTCATCACTCTTTATAAGATTTTGAGAAATAGATCCAGGATGATCGAAATATTGGACGTATTTGACATCATTGATGCAAACAACGCTGGATGCCGCCGTCAAAGATTGATATGTGGCAAAGTGTCTTCTTGACGGTTATGAGCCAGTGTTATTGGCTATCTGATGAGTTGTTTGGGCTGATCCGTCATCACAGTTCCCGAGTTAGCGTATCTAACAGTCGGTGCTAGGGGCCGTGTGGATACTTCATAGTCTTCACATGAACAGCTGCAATAAAAGCGCCGCTGAGATACTAAGGCTAAGTCCGAGGATCCACCGAATTCTCGAATCTGAATGTTAGGTGTCGACGAATGCTTTCCTGTAGAGTCATATGATTGCGTTTAGTCGCCAGACGTCGTCAATCACTGTAAACTGAAACGCATGCCATTTCTTCACATTCTTTTCAAAGTTTTCTCAATTTAATATAGATTATGAATTTAGTATAAAATTTGAGAGATCCCGCACGATTTTTGAATATTTTAACGTTGGAATATTAGCCGTTCGCTAATTATTTTTTTTTATTTTGTCAGGTTTTTTTCTTGTTCAATTATAAACCGCGAATGTTTACATCAATTTTTATTTGAATGCGTACAATTTATGGGATTTGCTCCATACTCATTGCATACATTCTGAACACCAGATAGATTTTTAGACAAAAAAATTGACGTCCCACAATACTTTTGGTTAAATGACACAACAAGACGTTAAATTCCTGAATCCATGATGATGTTGAAATTCCTTTCTGAATTCCGCTTCCTTTGTTTTCAAGTTAAGAATTTATTCTGCAAATAAATGCAGCCGTTATTTGAAGTATTTTAAAGTAATAGTCGTTTTATGTGTAGGGTAAAACTTAATAACATATTTAAAAAACAACTTTGCTGACAGACAAATGATTACTGCTGCTTGGATAAGAGAAGATCGGCGTTGTTTAATACAGAGTGTGAAAGTTTGGCAGAAGGATAAACTCGTTACAACTTTTTTACATTTAGCTTTTTATTGTCGAAAAAAAGAAGATTGTAGATTATCAGTGTGGTACAAGAGTACCGACATTGTAGTGTCAGTTTCGAATTTATTGCGCTGCCAACGCGAAATGTTTGAAGTGGTTCTGACACTAACCTACTTAACGGAAAGTAAACTCTCCATTTTCAAAAGGTTGAGAAGAAAAAATAGAACGAAGGACGATAACTTCGTTGTGTTAAAGGTTTTAGCCATTTTTTGTAGTTCATTATCGGTTCATAAGTGGGGCATGTCAAGTCTCGATAAAAAAAGGGAGGGAGCAATTGTGAGATTCATTACTAATCATTCACGGGAGATACATTTCCTCAAAGCAAACGTCCTGGAATTCTGTCTTTCACCAAGGATAAAACGTAGGAGGAATACATTTCCAAAAGCTATCCTCTTTACTTGCGAATATTGCAGGTCTCCTCGGTCGCGAGCAGAATGACATGGTGACGAAACATATCAGCATTTGATCCAACATTAGCTGCATTACCGATTCCCTAATACGCAACATCGGTTTCATATCTAATTCAACAGTTAATGAAATGAATGACACAAGAACAAAACTACATCTATTTCATGGATAACACCGATGAGACAAGATTCTTACCCTGCTGCTCAACATCCACTGATTCCGCCGTCTTCTTGGAGCGCATGGTTTAAAAATAGGCACGGTTCGCGCGCGCAAATATGTGACGTCAGACGAGGCAAGAGTTGTATTACTGCGCGTATTGTGTAACTCCGCAAACGAAATAATTCGTTTTTATACCACTTTACAAAAATATTTCAAAACTACTGCCAAATGATGAATTATGTATTAAAATGCTTCTAGGCGTATATTCACACACTTTAGGTCAAGCAGCTAACGAATGAAGCCAAATACAAAATATGCAAGCCAGTCTAAACACAATATTACGTTTAGGTTTGTGTATTTGAATTAAACACATGAAAAATGAGTTTAGTGATGTGTTGAAGAAGACCCATAAATTGTGTTTAAATGCTAAACATGTATTGATTTGTGCTATTCCATTTTGTTTAGGTTCGTGTTTTCAGTTAAACACATACAATACACGTGTTTAGGAATGTGTTTAGGTATGTGTTAAGACCTGTGAAATGTGTTTGAATGCCAAACATATAATGTCATTATGTGTTGCGGATTGTGTTGCATTCTCCACGTGTTTAATTTGTAATGTGTCAAAAGTAAAATGTGTATCGATTTTCAACACTTTCCTATACACATTTATACCGAAACATAAATCCTACACGCCACATTTACAGTGTAATGTTTATAGGCAAAAGAGTTGCAGGAATTTTGCAAAACTAGAAGGGAATTGATTCTGCATGAAATAGGTTCCATGCCAATTAAGATAGGAAAACGTTATTTACATCCCGTTTGGATTTAGGGGAATGTTTATGGAAATGAGCACTGAAGCTTTCATATAATTGATGTACAATATATCCCAGTAATTTACTATATAACTGAACCTCAAATAAACATCAATATATTCGATGTTGTTTTGTCACTAACGGCTTTAGAAGTCTGGATAATTTCGTTTCATGCCGTGGTTAGTCTGGAACAGATTTTATGGGCACCTATCTGGCTGAAAGCATTCGGAGGCATGGTGTATACCACATCTTCTCGTCAGTCGATTAATGACAGAGCAAGCGACTAACCCTCAAAATGTGACAAATATACTCTGGCCTCAGACGTCTTAATGGAAAATGCCTGTCTTCGTTTACACCAGCGTTTGTCATAGAGTGAGTATGACTTAACTTCGCTTTCAGCAATCTTCCAGTCATATATACGACGTTTGATAGACATCTTCCATCCGGCACAGACGGTTGATTCTCTTCCAAGAACTCCCTCTTCGTTACAGATAATCATGGTAGTTGTCCACCGGACCGTACTTTGCAATTATCCATTAACACTAGAAGGGTGTGGATGACGTTAGCTAATGATGTGAAACTCGGTATGTAATTTCAAAGAGACAAATGAGAACTTATTTGTCATAACCGTCTTCCGCGTTATGCAATGATGCTTTGACAATGTATTCAGTATACTAAGAGCAGCCTATCAGTCAAATAAATGGTTGGTATCTTGTGGTCTAAGCGGTATGCCTGATTATATATGAAAATCATACAACCGTCAATCGGCTATTTCGGATTTCAGTTCCCATTGGCGTAACTACGCAGACTTGGTATCTTCTAAGTATTATTAATATCCATTAACATATCCATATAGTATATTTAAGGCTGAAACATGGGATCTGACGTAAAACTTGTTATTTCACTTACACCACTAGTTTCATATAGTTGTACTCACTATGGTATCACGCTAAGTATATAGGTGCCTCCATCTTTATATTCCATTTTCTGCAACAACAAAAATACAAACAAACAAAAAACTCACACACCCGGTTGGTGTCGCAGCGCCGGCGAATGTATGAGATATATACCAGAGGACGAGTTATTACTCGTTTACCCCTCAAAAGAAAAAACCCCGGACTGTTGATAAGATACCAAAAGAATAAAACTGCGTCGTTGATTATAACCATGTCAGTGCTATCATCAACTTTGGGAACATCATGATGTCTTGCCGGCATCATTGAAAACTGTTGCCCGCTTCTCTCTTGCAGGAAACTAGCCTATGTTTATGTATACTGTGATTGTCTTTTCTAATTTGGTGCTAATAATGTTATATGGAATATGGAATAGGTCCTTGGGTTATGGACGTCGATATTCTTTAATGGACGACGGCTGAATTATGAATGACGGACCAGACGCTTGTAATGTAATGTACATTCTTTCAAGTTCCGTCGTGAATTGACTGAACAAATGTTGAAATCTACGTTTAATCTTATTCACTCACTCACGTTGAAGTGTCTATTGTTAATTAACTGAGTGGCGCGCCATAGAGAGCTGCGCTGAATTCGCAAGAATTAAAGACTGGCCTAACTAGCAAAGATACCTTTTCTAATATTTTTCCAACCTTTGTGCGCTTTGTGAAGAGGGTATCCCGCTGTCAACTTCTGAAAGAAAATGTGGACAATTCACCCAGGATGGCTGTGCTGGTGACACCACGGTGACGCCATATTCTAGGAAAATAGCTGTCATTAATTAAACGATTTACAAGTGAACGTAGATCTGCCGTACACGTATTGCATTGATGGTATCGCGGTACGAGATAGACCCAACTCTCTCTGTTCAGTAATAGATCTAGGCAGATTTATGACTCTCAGGCATGAACATCTGATGGCAGGTGTAATTTCTTTACGCTGAAAGCTATGAACTTTATTTGCAATTTCGCCAACTTTACGGCGTTAGCATCAGACAAGCCATTCTAATTATATATTCTTTAAGAAATGATGTGAGGTTGATTGCCCAGACGGTACCGGCACTAGGTAATTCACATTTAGCATTGTGATGACCCGCATATCAATGATTGAAGCGGATCGCTGCTGAGGGCAAATCACACGTGACAACCTTTTATCTGAGACAAGTTGTGTCTGGTGGTGACAGACCATATACCATTAAATCAGGAAAGAGCTGATCGTTGGCAATGAATCGATGGAATATATTCCGACGAGCATACTGCGAGACGTCGTTCATCGCTCTTTATAAGATCCTGAGAAATATATTCAGGATAATCGAAATATTGGACGTATTTGAATCATTGATACAAACAATGCTGGATGCCGCCTGTCAAAGATTGATAGGTGGCAAAATGCCTTCTTGACGGTTACGAGGCAGTGTTATTGGCTATCAGATGAGTTGGTTGAGCTGAACTGTCATCACAGCTCCCGAGCTCGCGTATCTAATAGCCAGTACTAGGGGCCGTGTGGATACTTCATAGTCTCCACGTGAAAAACCATAACAAAAGCGCGTCTGAGATACTAAGGCTACATCCGAGAATCCACCGAATTCTCGGGTCTGAATGTTAGGTGTCGTTGTCATGTAGAGTCATATGGTTGCTTTTCAGTCGCCAAACGTCGTCAATTTTTCCAACCTCTTGCATATCGCTCCAATCCAATTGACATGAAACGGGTAATGTTATCTGCATCAAGCTAAACTCTGTTCCTGAGATTCAATAACTGTGAAGATCACCACGCTTGGTATATTTAAGGTGGCTTCCCACTGTGAACTGAAAGTCATGTCATTTTCTTCACATTCTTTTCAAAGTGTTCTCAATTTAATATAGATTATGAATTTTCCTACGAAGTAGGCTCTCATTCGTAAATTGTCCGGTAATGAGTCGGTCCATCTGAATCATTTCGTCGGCAAAATAAGGAGAACCGTTGACATTAGAACCTTTATTCTTGGCATGAAGGGGACTGTTAATAGCAAGTTGTGAGTTGACCTATTTTTGATGAAAATTTCTGGTGATTTTTAATGAAAATCACTGGTGATTCTGACTTGGGCAGTGTCCGTTTTATTATTGGGAGGATTTCAACTGGGGGTGGGAATTTCCAAGAGTTCAGTTCGCGACAGAGTTCTAATGCCTACCCTACTTCGTTGGTCCTGTGACGTTAGTCACACTGCTCATGTAGTATAAAATTTGAGAGATCCCGCACGATTTTTGAATATTTTAACTTTGGAATATTAGCCCTTCACTAATTATCGTTACCGGTACTGTTCCTGTTCAATTATTAACAAAGAATGTTTACATCAATTGCTATTTGAATGCGTACAATTCATGGCATTTTCGCCATACTCAATGCATAGATTCTGAACTCAGGATAGATTCTTTAGACAAAACATTGGCGTCCCACAATACTTTTGGTTTAATGACACAAGGAGACGTTGAATTCCTGATTCCAAGAAGATGTTGAAATTCCTTTCTGAATTCCGCTTCCTCTGTTTTCAATTCAAGAATTTATTCTGCAAATAAATGCAGCTGTTATTTGAAGTATTCTTAAGTAATTATAATACAATTATATTCCTACATTGTGAAACACCCTGCCATAAAATACTGGGTGTTTCACAATGTAGGAATGTAATTATTATGAAATTATTGCGTCTGCAACGGAAACTATTCGATAGGGAATGAACTATGAACATCTGATTATCTCATATTAATACATCATACTGGGTATGCTGGTTCTTGACTAATATTCATTTTGTGTGAGGGAAAACTTAAGTATCTTTAATAATATATTCTTTGAAAAAAAAACGTTGTTGACAGAGAAATGATCACGACTGCATGGCTAAGTGAACATCGGCGTTGATTAATACAGAGTGTAAAAGTTCTCGGGCGGAAGGATAAACTCGTTATCACTTTTCTACATTTAGCTTTTTAGTGTCGAAACAAGAAGACGATTTTAGATTCTTATTGTCCGGTACAAGAGTACCGACATTGCAGTGTTAGTTTCGAATTTATGGCGTAGACAACTCACTCGACAATGCTTGAAGTGGTTCTGGCGGTAACCTACTTACTGGAAAGTAAACTCACCATTTTCAAAAGGTCGAGAAGAAAAAAATTGAACGAAAGACGATAACTTCGTTGTGTTAAATGATTTAACTCAGCCCTTGTTTCGTAGTTCGTTACCCTGAATTTGCATCTGGTCCGGGGTTTGCGCGTGCTTGATAATTACACATTTGTAAAGCTGCATTGTATGGAAATCATGTTATGTGAACGCGTCAGAAATAGACACATGATTTGGCTTTATTCAACTAGCGTAAATATGGCTCAATCAATTCATAACAAAAATGTTCATTGGAACCTTTATTGCCCATCACCCGTAAACTATTTCTATCAAACGACTTTTTCCTAATTTTATCGCATGCGTATTTTTAGGTTATTTCAACTTTAGATCTTTGTTATAGTGACTCTAAAACTCGAGTACACATTATGGTTAGTACTTAAATTTATACTCTATCTTAGAATAACGGGTTCGACAGGGTCGAAATTGCACAGCTTTGATCTGGAGAGACATAGTTGAAAAAAATCCAATAAACGGATTGGCGTGAGTATTTCACGCTGTTAATACTGTTATATGGAAAATGGAATAGGTCTTTGGATTATGGACGCGGATATTCTCTAATGGACGACGGCTGGATTATGAATGACGGACTAGACGCTTGTAATTTCAAGATCAAACGAGAAAATCTAATTAGCAAAGTCAATAAACGAAAACATATTATTAGCAACTATTCAAAGTTTTGTTTTTTAGTCAAGACTGATCAGTTCGTCGCAAGTACCAACAATGACGATTGCGTGTCAAGAAAATCGTCTTTGACATGCTGTAATAGCTTAGGTCTGGTGCGGTAGATAGATACCACTGTTGGTGATTTTCCACGTCGTGCTCATGCATTCACAGGTCTCCCGGTTTGTGTAAGTGTTAACAAGGATTACAAATGTGTAACCGCGTCAGACACCGGAAGGAAGGTCGCGGTGTCCTGTTCCATTTTTTAATCAATTATTGCATTTCCCTATTTCGAGGAATATCGAAGATCGCCTTTCAGACATCACGACAACTGTGTTGGGAGGTTTTGTTTAAACCTCTTGGCATAACGAAGCAAAATATGAAGATCAAAGAACGGATCACGGAAAATTGCGTAATTAATTAAATATTTCAGGTAGTCCTCACAGACCTCGACAGGCTAAGTGTGCGGTACGAGGTAGGCCCAGTCTCGACCACATTGATTTGTGTGCTTTTTCCCCGACAGTTCGCGAATCTTCGACTGATTTTCAGTTTTTTTTCATTTATCGACAATCTGACTACATAGGATTTCAAACCCTGAAGCAGCGCAGTTGTTCTATCATTGATCTATGCAAATAAAAAAATTATGCAGTCAATCCGAACGAAAGTCGATTTTTTTCCAAAGAACTATAATCTTTTCGAATACAAAACATATTTGCTACCACACTGTAGTCATTCGATGTTCCTTTGTAAGCTGCGTGCTCACGTTGAACGTCAGGCATTGGCTTAAACGTCATGGTGTGTTTATCGCAAGGTTTCCGTGCCTGTAAATCGGGCAATTATCTAATTCTTCGAGAAGCACAGCTTCCAATTGCTTCACGTGTATGGTCTGAATAGCCCTTGATGCAAATTAACGATTCATCGCCTCCCACAGTTGTTCCACAGACTTTAATACCGCGGTCCATGCATGATGGGTTCTGGCTTTGTCATAACGGCATTAAAGGAATGTACTGGTGCTTAAATTGTCTGCCTTGCATATTTGTCCCCAAATGCTGCCGGAACGAAAAAAAACTCATGTCTTCTCCAAATGCATTTAATAAACGCGCCCTCTATGAAATTAGTTGAGAAGTTCAAAGATTGGATTATCCAGAGAACTGTATGGGAAACATTGTCGAATCTACACTTTCATCGCACAAGACATCGAGCTCAAACCCTCATACTGAACTCTGGAGAAAACAATCTGCCTTCAAAAACAACTTCATAAATCTACCAACCACTTACCTAATAAAGTGTTAACGAGGCCGATACAAGACACCGAAGACAAACCTAGCGAACTTTTGTCTCGTGCTCCGAAACGAAGAGAGATAGCGAGCTTTATTTATGATTATTAACGAATTTATCGTGTAATATTTGCGAAGAAATTTGCAAAAATAAAACATTCCAAAAATTGAAGCAAACAATCTGGCGAAAAGAAACCTTCTGGGAAAATGATATCACTACGACGTCATCATGGCGGCCATCTTATTATTGACACTCATTTGCTTGAACTTGATCGAATGGTAAGTGTGGTAAGATTCATCACCCTAGTCTCAGGGATAATAAATCTATTTGGTTCTCTCTCCTTTCAGCTATATAGCGTCGTCATACCTAGAACAGTGTATGACATATTCATATCGTTGCTACCATATTCATATCGTTGTTTAGGAAGATTCCTCCTGATAAATATAAATGTACGTTATAGCATGTAAATAATTCTCACTAGACGAACGCCAGAGTATGGATGGAAGGGATACAGAAAAAAACCATGCGAAGTAATACTGGGAAAACGAGGTATACTCTTTGTCGAAGGTAAGAATGGGAATTTGTCCGTCAATGCCAGGACGATCCATTCACGTTTTCTGGACACCTGATCAATCAGTCAAGGATCTGTCCCCCTCCCTGCTGAGTGCCAAGCGAGAAAGATACAAGTTTCATTGTTTAAGTCTTCGGAATGACTCGTTCCGCGATCGGACCTGGGCCCTGCCGCTTACGAGACAAGCTCTCTACCATACGGCAACCACAGTGCGGTCACTAAATTTGGAACATTTCCACTTCAGTAATATGCAATTTAGAATATAATTTAATGCAGGGTTTTATATTATGTGCTATAAGTAATTCGACATCAGAATTCGCTCTACACGTGCAGCAATTTTGAATTGGAGAGAATCGAAGGTTTATTGTTTAGGTGGGAAATTTAAAACGTACGACGTCGTGCGCCACAGGTTAGTTTTTCTGGGTATTCTTGCGATTACCAGGTTTACCCCATGTTGAGACGTTTATTCCATCAGTAGTCCTCGATGAAAACGTCACTTTTCTAAATGCCTTAAAATGCATGCTGATCGCTGCTTTAGACGCAACAGATTCCCCCGGCATTTTGCAACATTAAACACAGACAGCAAGGAAATTCAGCGTCGTTTTCACTAATACTGTTTAAGTGAACCATTTGTTCTAAGCCGGAAAATGTTGATAGTGAATTATATGTCACGCGCTCTGCCGGACAAATTTGTAGTAACGGTACGGGTCAATGGAAACCAGTAGTGAGATGTCCGGCACGTGTTAGTAATCCTGACGTTGAAGCATCCATTTACCATACATTTACAATCCAGGATATGTGTTGCAGGACAAATTATGCAATAATCTGCGAATGGCTATAAATTCGATTGTCAATCTTCGTATATAAGGAATGCTACATATTATTATATACTTGAGCAGTACTGTCAAAACTTTCCTGTAAATAAATTTTTTTTATGTATTAAAATTTTCATTCCGCGAGACAATGCTATCGGACGATTGCATAAGCGGAGTTCACGAAGATGTGGGTGAGCGGCTAACGAAGGCATTTTCCCCATTAAAATCCTGTTTCTGCAGAGGGAATGAATGACACCTCTTTCCGATCCCATCAGACTCCACGCTAGGCCATTCATTGTGTGACTGATAACTCATTTCCGTTGAATGTCTTCTGATTCCTGATAACCATGGTCGCGTCAGTAGACCGTGTTGCAAGTTTATTGTCTGCTATACGAAGAATTAGCACATCTCCAGCAGCATGATCGTCGTTAGTGCTGTGAGAATCGGGACTAAATTTCAGAAAGGAAAATTACAGATTTTTCTCAGTTATTCCCTTCCTCGTTGTCACCTGTTGGAGTAAAATAACAATATAATCTGCAATGAGTAGAAAATAATCAAAGCTCACATGCCAGTGATATTTTCCGTCCGGATTGGTCAAGAACTCAAACTTCACCGTTTTAGAAGTTTATATGTTCGAGACATTATTAGCCTACATATGTATCTACATGACCCCGAATCAGGCTATTATTGAATAATTCAAGACAGCTGCCACGAGAGTGAATGTGTGAATAACTGAGTATGCAACTGAAATGCATAAATTCGTTTCAGATTTATTTAGAATGTCAATCGGATGCGATCAAGAGCTATACAAGGTTTTCTATAGGCAAAACACGTTCGCGTTTCCTGGCGTGGAGAGGAGTCATTTCGCCCACAGATAAATATTTTTCTTACCCATTGGACTAGGAGGTTGAAACTTACCACACTGTACCCTTGTACTAGGGTCTACTAGAAAAGGTAAGATAATTCAAGATGGCCGCTTTGATGACGTCACAGTGACGTCACATTTATTTAAGTGACTTCTTCGCAAAACCTGGATGATAAATGATTGGTAAATAATAAGCTGATGTAAAATAAAATAGTGTTTTGTCCACTTTTCCTCACAGAAAAGCAGAAATTTTGACGAGAAATGACGAAAACATCATTTTTTTTCTGGTACCTCACATGGCTGCCATATTGAATTTACCCATGGTCCTCTACTCAAAGGTTTATGCAAATAGGCTGCAAATGACCCCAATATGATAAACTAGGAATGTCACATTCTTAGATCAATATCAACGAAAATAACGAAAAAGTATTTCTTTATATGACAAATTACTTTTAAAAATTGATGCCAAGCGAGAGATTAGTCTGCGAGTACTGCAAGGTGATTGCACATGTTTATTTAACAGTAGGTGAGTATTTGATCAAGTAACAAACTTCGAGCTCTTTAACAACTAATATCGAGGTAAGATATAGACTGAGTTGCTTAACTTAGTTGAATAAACTATCGGTCTTAAATTGAACAAAATCGCTCCTCGGTAGATTTTACTGGTTTTCTCCGTACTTTTTCAGCATGGTTTTCAGACTGACCTTCCAGTAACTCCTATGCTATTTTGTGTAAAGTCATCAAATTTGGACGCACATATAAAACTAAAAGTAAGTGTTGGTCTTCCTCCTTTGTTCCAAGTTTGCCACCGTTCTGAAGATAGACGCCTGACTCTCGAACATTTATTGATAAATGAACCAGCTCCTATGTGCATTTCATGTCACATGAAACCCGCGGTTACACAAATTTTGATTGACACAAATTAAGATTTCGTTTACCGTTCAGCTAGTTTACAATTTTGTTTAGTCCGGCGAGAGGAGAGTTATTTTGATAAATCCGTTCGTTGAATAAATTTGAATGTATATGCCAGTTGTATAATGTATCGTCAATTTTAGATTGATGTTGGCTTGAATTTTATTTTGATTTTATTTCATCGTTATATAGCTGATTCTAATGATAATAATAATAATAATAATAATAATAATCTTTATTTTTACTCGAAGGGCTCATTTAGCCAAAGGCTACTGATACATGAGGACGAGGATGTGTATATACAAATAGTGGTGCAATTAGAAACAACAAAAATGATGAATTAAAGAGCAAAACAAAATAACAGTAAAGGGAATAAAACTAAACATGTTTAAAATTAACAAAAGTATCTAAGACAAGTGCATAATAAGACAATTCTAAAACTCAATAAAATGTACCCCATCCATTAAGAATTTGTTATAAAAGAAATTAAAACAATTTGACTTAAAAGATTTCACAGCAGTTGCTTTTTGTAAAGATTGGGGTAAACTATTCCATAACTTAACAGATTGAAAATTAAAACTACGTCTAAACAATTCAGTTTTACATCTGGGTAAAATCATTCTGTATGGTAAACGAGACGCTCGTGTCGATAAATTAGATGTGAACATATTACACAAATGTGACGAGCTTTCCCCATTAAGAGATTTAAACACTAAAACAGCACGATGGTAGTTAACTCTGTACTGGAAAGGTAACCACTTTAACTTTGTAAATAGATCCATGGAAGGGGTGGTGTATGGCTCGTCCAAAATTAATCTAGCTGCACATTTCTGCATTCTAATCAGTTTATTTATTTGTTGTACTTGGTGATTTCCCCAAACTGCCGAACAATAGTCAAACATGGGGAGAATAAAACTGTTGAAGAAACGTTTGCGTGCATACTCTGGGAGAAAACATTTAATGCGACGTAATAACGCAATCCTTTGACTTATTTTAGAACAAGTTGAGTCCACTTGTTCCTGCCAGTTCAAATTGTTGTCAACAATAACTCCAAGTATCTTTTCGCGGGCAACGTTCTGTAACGTTGTGGCGCCGATTTTTACAGTTAGCTGGTCAGAAGAAAGTGTTGAACGTTTCTGTGCTGTCATAGCGAGCATAGCCTTGGATTTATCACTGTGGAGAATCATCTCATTTTCATCACACCATTTTTCAACGTTCAGGACATCATTGTTCAGCTTAACTTCAATTTCCTCAATTGATTTACCACAGTTGGTTAATGTAGAGTCATCGGCGTACATGTGGACTTCACAGTGATTGGTGTACAAAGGTAAATCATTTATAAATAACAGAAAGAACAGAGGTCCTAAAATGCTACCTTGAGGGACACCACAGTTTATCGGCAGGGAATCCGATGTTTTTACCTTTAAAACTAACTTTCTGGTATCGGTCACTCAGATATGACGTAAAGAAATTCAGCGTGTTATTGCTACAGCCATAAATATGAAGCTTATGTAATAAAACGCCATGGTTCACAAGATCAAAAGCTTTTCGAAAATCTAGTAGCACAATTCCTGTCATCATACCAGTATCCATAGCAGAGTTCACTTTATCAATCAGTTGAACAAGACTAGTTTGACATGAGTGAAATTTACGAAAACCAGACTGGTTTTCAGATAAAAGACAATGAGTTTGTAAAAATTGATAAAAACTCTCGTGAACATGTCTTTCTAAGATCTTAGATAAAACTGGTAAAACAGATATTAGGCCTAAAAGACAATGTAGACTTCCAGATTTAAAAAGTGGAGCTACTTTGGCAATCTTCCAGGCGTCTGGAAAAACGCCAGAACTTATACACATATTAAAAATCTTGGTAAGTGTTGGAGCTATTATATCAGCTGAAATGTTTAAATACGTCGGCGGCAAGCCATCAAGACCAATCGATTTTTTACAATTCAGTTCTTTAAGTGCATTCGTTACATAATCGACGGTCAACCAGGGAATTTGAAAAGAAGTTCCGGTAGGTAGCTTTCCGTTAACAAACTCTTTCAGTTTATCGTAATTAAGTTAATCGACACGATTTCCGGTCGAATACTGACTAGAAAGGTGGGTAAAATGTTCACTGAATTTCTCTGCGATGAGCTGAGGGTCATCCACTTCTTCACCTTGAATGTCCAGGAGACTTGGATTAGAAGACTGTTTCTTGGGATATAGATCTCGCAGTAGCTTCCAGAAATCACAGACAGATGTCTTATATTGGTTGAGAAGAGTAATAAAATAATCTTTCTTTTCTTTGCGGATCATTGAGACTACTTTGTTTCTGATAGATCTATAAACGCCTGGATCGGTCGAGCGGTTACACTGATCACGCACTTTCACAGATTCAGTTAATTCATCCGTCCACCATTCTGGTCTGTAGCGATGCTTGACACGCTTACGTTTAAGAGGAGCGTGGTCATCGAGGACAAGGAGAAATACGTCAATCCATGTCGCCATGACGTCATTGACGTCATCAAACGCATCTATCACAGACCATGGTGCACTGGAGAGGTCATTCAAAAATTGGATTTTATCAAAGTTTTTCGTTGATCTGTAGTTAATATACACATGTTCTCTGTTTGCGATTTTTCCTTTTTTGACCATAACTGTTGGAAAATGATCGCTTATCTTACATTTGGGTATAATGGTATCGGTCATAAAGTTCACATCGGAAACATAAATATGGTCGATCAAAGTAGATGTGTCCTTCGTAACACGTGTAGGTTCCGTTACGATTTGAAAAAGGCCGTACGATTCCATTAGATCACTCAAATTCCGTGATTCGGCAGATTTCTTAACTAGATCGACATTAAAGTCACCTAATATGACATAATCATTATTAGTGGAAAATAACTTGACCACTACATTTTCAAGTTTTAATAACCATTCGTTCAGGGGCTTATCGGGTGGTCTATAAATAAAGCACAGCAAAAACTTCTTCTGTTTCACTGGTTTAACTTCGATGCATATCATTTCGATCTCTGGGTGTTCGAAGTCGTCCTTTCTTGTAAATGGTATTGTTTCTTTTATATACGCGATTAAGCCACCGCCAATCTGACAACGCCTGTCACGTCGTATTAACTCATAACCGGGAATCGACAACTCTTCTTTAGTATGAGTTTCATTCAGCCAACTTTCAGTAAAACCGACAACATCTAAATCGGGTTTCGTGCCAATTATTTGTTTTATTTCGCACAGTTTGCTGTAGATGCTTCTTATATTCCACTGGCAAATTTTCAAACCTTGTTTGGGTAGACTGAAATTATATGGCGTACCAGTACTGTTTGAAGCGGTTGAAACCTTCTGAACACAGTGATCACATATATAGTCTATTGTGCCCGTTCTCTCAGTTTCATTGTCAAATCCGGTCACTTCGATACACTGTTCATGCCACACGGCTGAACATAGGTAACATTTAACAGAAGGTGGACTATTCATAATACCGGCACAGGTAAAACACTTGTGTTTAGGGGCGACACCTTGGGGTTCTTGAGGAGTGGGTCCTGGGTTTAGAGAAACGTCATTGCTGAGCAGCAAGCAGAGTAACGAATAAAGCGTTGATGTTCTAGTCCGGATGGTATAGAGCCTCAGGTATTTGGTATGTTTACTTTTGGTTTTCCATGTATGTCCATACCTGTCTACATTTCTGGCATTTGTAGAAAAAGTTCTGCATATTATTTCTCTTCCAAGATACGAGAAATCGAATTCAGGGGGACTCCATCCATCTCTGGCGAGTTCGTCGGCAATATCTATAAACTGATTGGGTGTACATGCCTTGTAGAACTGTAGAGAAATCAGCGTCACCAGCAGAGCAAAAACACAACCGGACACTCCTGTCGCCATTTTCGGAATCCTTGATTTAGCTGATAAGGGTCGCTTTATTATTTTTTTTTGAATTACTGAACTACTCTTCTTTGAAAGATAAAATACAGGAATCTGAAAGTTCAAATATTTTAAATTTGTTGAATATTTCGAAGGTTATTGGCGAGGATATTTGCAATGTTTCTAAATTCTGATTCCCCAACCGAATACATGTAGCTCTCAAAGAACATATGAATGGTGATGATGAGATCACGTACTGCAATTCAATTGAGAGAAAATACTGATAGGGAATGTATCTGAATCTATCTCCAGGGATACTGAATCCTCAACAAAGAAAAAAAGATTCAACATCTACATGTGCAAGAAATCTACCGAGAAAACTATTAATTCTTTAAAAAAAAAGAAATGAAGGAGCAGACATTTCCAATTGGTTGAGGAAGATTCACGCTCGGATATCATTTCGGCTAAAATTACGTCCAACCGGACTAACTAATTACCTTCTAGGAAACGCCAGTCCACCAGACGTTTAAATAACGCTTGCCTCTACATCAAATTATAGTGACAATAAATGCGTGGCGTTTTCATTGATTGACTACCGTTATATGATTGCAGGCATCGTCAGCTTTCTTATTACTTATATTTCTAATAGAGGATGTGTGTCTATTAGGTTCAAAATTGACGACGTAATTATCTTGTAGTAAGTGTGTACCAAAGCAATTGTCCTGAAATCAGGAGTAAATTGCGCCATCGCCAGTGCAAATAGTTCACAAGCAGATATAGCCATTTCTCTGAAACTGACGTCTTGGAAATCTTTAGATCGACGTAAATTATTGTTGGTTTCAGCTTGTTACATAACTTGAAAAAATGAAGAAAGAAATACACGATAGCACTTGGGGGACACCATATGTATGTCAGCAAAACATATATCAGTCTGTCACTATCTAACACAACTTTTCCGCGGCAGTTCAAATGAACAACCTAAATCCCATGTATACTAATATTTGTAGGGAAAATTGTTGCCCGATTTCGGCAAATCGAGAAAAGTTTCTGAAAGAAATGTTTCCATGCTCTTTATGGAAGGAAAACGTTACCACACTTCAATTACCTCCAGAAGGCTGTCTGTGGAAGGGTCCATCAATAATAGAAAAGATTCATTGCTCAATATATTCTGGTAATTTGCTATGTTTACTGAACCTCACATATATAGAGTCGTTGATGTTGTTTTGTCCCTAACTGCTTAGAGGTCTGCAGACATTCGTTTCATGCCGCGGTTGGTTGTAACAGGTTTTCGAGCACGTATCTGCTTGCTTGAAATTATTCTGATGACGACGTTTCACAGTGATCTTGCATCCGACTCAGATGGTTGATTATGTTCCCAGGAAATCCCACCCCGTTCCCCCGGACCTTACATTGTTACAATTGCCCACATTTGGCCACTTGACCATTAAAAGGGTGTTGATACCGTCAGCTAATGATGTGAAACTCAAAGAGATAAATTTCAAAGAGATATAACCGTCTTCCGGGTTATGATCCCTCGTATTGTGTTTTTGGACAATTCAACCAGCATATAAATCGCAGCGTTTCAGTCGAATAAATGGTTGGATTTTTTTGTCCGAAGCGATAGCCATAGCTTTTCAGCTATTTTTTCCACTAGCGTAACGACGCAACCTTGGTATCTTCGAAATATTATTAATATGCATTCATAAACAGTAAGTTTATGGGGAAAATGAAAACTTACGGCGTACGTCTTATTTCACCTAGATCACTAGTTTTGCAGAATTGTTTAGTCTTACGTGGTATAAAGAGGCACCTCGAGCTTTATATTCCATATTATGTAGGAGGCACCAGGTTTGTGTCGCAGCGACGATAAATATTGAGATAAAAGCCAGATGACGAGTTGTTGATGCACGCCTTCTAATAAAAACGGATTGTTGATATGGTATCCATGGTGATATGACTGAAAAAAATGTTAAAAGTGACGTTAAATCCTATTTAGTAACTCAACTGCAGTCACGTGTAAGATGCGGAAGTCTTTATTAAATGAGTGGAACTCCATAAATGTTGCACTGAATTCGCAGGATTTATATACTCTGAAAAAGTAGCAAGGAAATCTAATCTGGTGTTTTCCAGCTTTCGTGCGATTTGTGGAAAACTGCAATTGGGGATTAGCAGGGGCGGGGTGTATCCCAGAGTCAACTTTTGACTGCAATTGTGGACAAACCATCTAAGATGGCCGTTTCGGTGACAACACGGTTACACCATATTCCACTTTTTCTGCATCTGAAGAAAACAGATGTCACTTTGGCAGTTTACGGGTGAACTTACATCCGCACACATAATGCATTGAGCGTATTGCGAACGAGGTAGACCCAACTCTCTTTGTTGAGTATAATTATGTCTGGGAAGATTTATGACTCTAAGACATGAACGTCTGGTGGTAGATTCAATTTCTTTATCCTGAAAGCTATGAACTATGTTTGGAATTTCCTCAAATTTACGACTTTAGCATCAGAGGAAATTTCATAGATAATAATTTGGGATATTATTTCATGGTATTCGCTCACACGTACGGTACCGACAGGAGGCAATATGGCAAGGGGATGATGCACATACAAATAAAGTGAAGCTGATCGCTGCTGAGACGAATAGCCGAGGGGTACCTTAATCTGAGACAAATTGTTCCTGGTGGTGATAGACCATATACCATTAAATCAGAAAAGCGTTGATCGTTGACATTTCCTTTGAGAAGGAGGTGGAATAAATTCCGACGAGCATATTGCGAGACGTCGGTCATTGTTCTACCACTGGAGGTTTAGTAAACAACACACTACTATTAGATTCCGAGAAATTAACTCAGGATAATCAAAAAGGATTGGACATACTTGACATCATTGGTATCAACAATGCTGAACGCCGCCTGCCAAATAGATAGCAATATTTCGTCTTCACGCTTACGAGCCAGTGTAATTTACATGTGAGCCGGTGTGGTGAGTGTCCGGGTCTTATCTTCTAACCCAGCTAGGACACTTTTCTCCACGGATAAGAGTCCGTCTTTGGTTGCAATGGAAAAAGGATATGAAAAGGGACACTAGTCACCAGGACATTCTTATCCATCACACCGGATTTGATTCTT
>JAVTVY010004888.1:0-41125 GCA_036873755.1 Hanleya hanleyi
CGAGAGTTAGAGAACAGTGGCTCCCTCACTAAATAAGTAAAAGGTATCACCAATGAACCCATGCAATATAACTCCCTTTTTCTTAACCCTACTTGGCCCCGGGGTGCATTATGCTCGCTCTCTACAAAGCTATCTAGCTATCTCCGGAACGACGCACAATTGAGATCTGGCACTCCATGACTTTGTAACTTATCATATTGTGGTAATTGTGAGCCTATTCGCACAAACCCCGAGCAGAGGATCATGGAAATAATACGATATGGCGGTCATGAGGTAACAGAAAAGTGATATTTTCTATGTGGATACAATTGGGGAAAAGTCTACTTTACCTCTCATCAGATTATTATTTACTAGTTTACCATGCAGTTTGTTTTGTTTTTTTGAAGAAAACCACATAAGCCCTATCTGGCCTGGGCTCTTTGGGACCTGTCCAGGCCTGGTAGTCGGGGGTGGGGGAGGGGGGAGGGTCACCTTGTTTTTTCTTCTTTTTTTACAATTTCTAATAGATCTTGATTCAGGGGTATAGTATACTCTCAGTCCCCTAGAGCATGGGGTCAGAACAAATGGGTAAGTAAAACTATTTAGGGAGCCGAAATAAACTACAATTTTCAATGATTTCAGTGAGATAAGATGATGTTCTTTACACAAAATCCGAAACACTGGCCATATTCTTTTTTTCAAAGCGTCCTGCTTTGAATGCGCGTATTCATTTGAATACCATGGTGATATAAATCAGATGCTATTCAATCAGCCCCTAGCCTTGGGTTAAGCGAAATTAGACACCAGTTATGAAACGTACAGCCAGAGATCTTCCCCGATATGATCGTACATTACCGGCACTGTACGATATTTATCACAGAAAATAAGAAACTTTGCACGGATGCGTTTTGTGGTAAATGCCTGTTTGACAAGTTTCTGCAATAATATTCTGTGACGTAAATTGAAGTTATCACGATCTGCACATGATCTGGCAAATTCTGCCATGCGAGATATGTATGCGCGGTATTCAGGTGCTTCTGGAATATTGCTATCCAGATATGGGTAGGGGACCTTGTCAAAATTACAATCGTCTATATTGTAGTAGAGTCGATGTGAGAGAAAGCCATGATCATTCTGTTGGAGGTATATGTCCACACACGGTGTTCCATCTCGGCTATCAGTCAATCTAGGTAAACCAACATGGTAAATCAGGGGAATACCATCTAGACGTAACGCTATGAAAACTTCGTGCGAAATCTTCGCCGATATTCTGCGAGATCCCTTAATAGCTGATTGCCTAACAAATAGTAGTTTCAAATTCGCATGGGATTTATATAGGGCTGAATTCAGATATAATATTCCGTGATATTATATCTGAGTTCACGGAGATTGGGCTCTCAGTATTTTTCTTCTAATACAAAGAAGCGGGGAATATATCCTTCACAGCCTCGCTAATACAACGTTTGATAAATGAGAGGGAATGTGCTTTAGAATGGTTATCTTTTGACAATTTGTGCATTTAGGCGTATCCGTACGAGAACAGATATGTCTCTCAAAGTAGTGCACAAATTGTACCCAGTGGGATACGTATACGCTGTTGGTACAGACACGTCGCCAGTTCCAACCCACCAAAGTGAAATTTTCATCTATTTCAAAGGCAAATCGTTTGATTGGCAAAATCAATATCAGGATCGCAGTACAATTGTCTATAGAATTTATCAACAATGTAACTTAACTGGTGATGAACAGAACTGTAGGGAAAATATAAGATTACATTTCTTAATGAGAGGTGTCAGTTCCGACCCACTGTCGCCAGTTCCGATCCAGCCTCGTTTAGGCATTGACCTTTGACCCAGATATACACACATGTAATAGTCGAGATAATAACTTTTCTCCCAAAATAGGGTCCTAGTTGGATATTTCGTTTTGCATGTCTTCATCTCATAAGTGAATGCGGTTGAGGGGTGATAGTGGCGTGGTGGAGCTACTAATATTGGCAAGATTGATAGGACACTGAAATATCTCCGATGACGTATAGGCGTATACTCACTGGTAGAAAGTTAAATCGCTGGTAGTTTTATTTATTTTACCTTTGAATAATAGATTAAAGAAAAGCAATGCGCGCAGCACTCGAGTTATGAATTTGCGTAGTGAACGCTGCGTTCGCAAGACCATTTCAGGCCATGGTACGACCCATCTTGGCAATCTATCAATGATGGTGGTTCGGAACTGGCTTCGTCCGTTGTTGTCAGAGATGGGACGGGTAGGCTTTAGAGTGACACTCGAGTGAATACATTTATGACAGATTTGTAGTACCATGTGCTAATTATATGTGAGAAACAAAACATCAACAATTTGATAGAAAGCGTGAGCAGACGACAATGATTTTTCATCACGGTGGGTCATGGCTCTTGTATTTAGACCGATGTAGTCGTGTGTATGGAGTGGGTCTGCATCACTATCTCCTAACAAAACCAATGAATGCATAATATAATTTAACCATGATTGAAAGGATGATCAACTTGTTCGAATGATCCGAATGTTTAAGATTTCGCGCGATCTTGCTTGTGACAAGGGGCAATGTTTTGGGAAGTGGGTCGGAACTGACACTGGATCGGAACTGGCGACGTGACTGTGCATATTGCCGAATTTCACATAAATATTGTTGATGAGAAATTCAAACAATTCTACAAAAAAAAAAAAGAGCCAAAAGGGGCTTCAATATACGCCCATAAATCTGGAATAACACTGTTCAAGGTTGTTTAATGGCCTTGATCCCAATTGGTAGCCAGTGATCCAGAGAGATGTCTAAGATTTTGTGCTTATAAAAAAAGTAACATTTATCATATCTTATATTGAACAAGGAACTAAAAGGGGCTTATGTATTATTTATCATATCTTATATTGAATGATGAACTGAAAGGGGCTTATTAACTCTTGGTAATTAGGTGACATTGAAACAAGAGTGGAGAGCCCTTAGTTCCCTTTCAAATAGATTCCTTTCAGGTGAGAACATTTATCATGATGGAAGAAAAATGTGAAGAAAGTGATGAAGTAAACCTTTGTTCATCAGTTATTAAATAGATTTGTAGTTCATAAAGGACCCCTCTCCCAGTTGAATTAGTAAATGCATGGTTTTTATTTCGCAATAGTTTAACTGAATGTAGCTGTTTCTTACATGTATCAACCAGGGAGAAAACTGAACAGGACAAATGCCATATACATATATATTGTTACGGTCAACCGGTACTTCAATCCCCGAAAGAAATACTCAGTTGATCGGTCAGGATGGCGATTAATTATTTGTCTATCAATCACCTTTAATTTATCAGTTCTGACACCACCGGTTTTCAACCGGAACGTGCATTTCACCAAATACTCAATAAAGAATGAAGTAAAAATGCTGTTTGAATTCTCAATTAATAACAATATTTTATTCAGCTTGTTTCATCTTGTTCATGACATCAATACCCCAAGATCTATCATTAGATCTAGATCTGTGTAACCTTGAGCACGTATAACTGTTAAGAATCTGGCTTCTGATGCACCAATTCAACGGTGTATATACAGAAAGGGGAGGTAAAAAAGCTCTCATGAGTATAGCTGTTATTTTGTATCATTTCCTGTGTTAGGACAGCTGTAATCTCCAAGCTACCCCGAGGTCATCTGGCTTGGGATGGTTCATCACATCAAGGGCAACAACTGTGGTCTGGAAGAGCTTCTCAATCACATCAAGGGAGACAACTCCTGTGTTGTCCCGAGCTGCTTTGGGTCGGGGTGGGACGACGGACTGTGTAGGCTGATGACGTAATGACTGCCCCTTGACTAGTCCCTTGTCAATGCTGACGTATAGATTACCTCTAGCTTTATTTTTATGCCAAGCTCTTATCCCGAGCTTCTTTGGTTCGGGGTGGGCGACTGACTGTATAAATTGGTACCGTACTGAGTTGGCCCCTTTTCAAGATTAACGTACAGATTCTCTCGTGGTTTATTTGTGCTCCGAGCTAATATCCCGACCTTCGTTTGATACATTTACCCCGAGCTCTTATCCCGAGCTTTATTTGTTTTGTTTTCCCCGAGCTAGATCATCTCCGGTAGTTGTATCCCGAGTGTCACTGGTTCACCCGGTGTTATTTCATAGTGGAGGAGTTTTTATTTGTCTACTCACGGTCTAATCCGTGCCTTGCGTCTAAGCGCAGTCGGGGTGACTTTACTATGCGTCTAATCGCATTCGTTGGTGTGCGCTTTCGCCCAAAGCAAAGTGAAGAAACCCCGTCGGTGTTCGCCTATTTATAGCGCAAGACGGTACATCTTCGGAAAATTTATGACCTATTCCAAGGTTCTTAGCGTGACATGTTCATGATCAGGTCAGGGGATTTGCAGCATTTCTGTTCTTCATTCAATACATAGTACTGTTCATACGCTCTATATGTGCTTTTGTTGCTAACATTATGCAAGTTTTGTTGTTAAAAAAATAAAACTGAACGTACTTGTAGGCCTACTCGTCTGAAGCAGCAGACATTATAAATTTAGTTGACCTAGATTCTGCATTGAAGATCAACCATTGAAACGCGGAAAACAACGAATTACGTCAATTATACAGTATTTTCGCCTTCATGTTGTCTGATCGTACCAGTCTTGTTTATCTGATGATGCTAAACAATAATGATCTTGTGAAGAGCTGTGAACTTTGGATAAGCCTAGGTCATAAATTTTCTGAAGATGTACCATTTTGCATTTATAGCTCGCTGGTGACCTCTGGCTGGCCTCTAGTAATTCATAAAGTGCGCCAAAACTCTCGAAACCTCATGAGAACTCTTTGCCTCTAAATCATTTATCTAAAGTTAATGGTCAACAATCTTCAGTGAATATGAATGATCGTCATTGAAGGAAGTTAATTCAATCATTTACAAAAGAGGAAACTCTGCGAAAGTTACTCTAAAATTACGTAAAGTTTGGTGCGAGAGTAAAACCTCGTTATCGATTTCCTCAAAACATGGCGACCATCGACGAAACTGCTCGCCAAAATATGTTAATAAACATGGATTTACCGAACAACAGTGAAAGTTATCTCACTACAACAACTGGATAGACAACTAGAACAATCATTTAGCCAATTACAGTAAGTAGCGACAAAAATAGCGATGTAGTTATCTTCAAATCTCGCTGTCAAATCTCGGACAAATCTATCGTGGCTATAGTCTGTTTCATACAACAACAACAACATTCTAATTCTATATATCGCGTACAATAATACCCGGAGACAGACGTTCATCAACAATTATCATTATAACTGAACTGGAAATATTAACAATGGATAAATTTATAATATGTAGTAGGCAAAGCCTAAAAGTGAGCGCAGGATATGTGCAACTATACCCATAATGGACAGCTATAACTTTTGTTGTTATTGTTTATCTGTTAATCCACTCCTTAACTCGATGAGTATATTTTTACTGGTGCTACAAGATAAAATCACATGGTGCTATTTTCCCACAATGCTGTTTGTTATCTTATGCTTGTAAGATGCGACACCATTGTGGGAGAGAGACACGGGTACCCGGCTATAGAAATTTCAGGGTTTCCATGGAAAAAAAAATGACCCTATAACACCCTGGAGTATTCGGACAGTTTTCCAGGGTTTTTCCATTCTCTAAATCCAGGGTATGAAAATTTGTTTTGAGAAAGGCAGGATATGGTAGTCCAGGGTTTCCATGCACGAGGATGGACACACTGTCCAGGGTTTCCATGGATGTCATGAGGATGGACACATTATCCAGGGTTTCCATGGACAAGGAGGGACAAATTGTCCAGCGTTTTCACAGACGAGGATGGACACTGTCCAGGGTTTGATGGACGAGGATGGACACTGTCCAGGGATTCCATGTGTAGGGTTTCCATGTTTCCTGCAGTATTGCTGCGGATCAACTCGTTTTGACAACTGATCCATGTAACCGCATATATCTGGATTTCTGAGTCCATATATGCAGGCACTAGATCCCATCATGAGACATAAGAATGATCATTTTGAATATTAAACATCTGCATGAAATGAATAATTGCTATGATTATATGGATCAATATATGTTAGGCCACATTCTAGTTTAATTTATTGGTGTTAAATTGTCATGATAATAGTTTTTTTTCAATGCCATTTTTGTGGATGTAAATGTTATATTAAATTATCAGAAATTCCACAGAGTATATACAATTATCAAAGTTCTGCAATATGGGCACAAGTCTTTGCAGCAGACCTTCAGCTGCAGAAATGTGCGAAAGCCCTTCTGAATCACTTTGAATAGGATTAAGTTGTGAATGTCTCAGAACATTACATTGATAACAGAACATTGTGTACTGATTATTATTATTATTGAGTGTAATGAATAAGTTTCCAGAGAAACTCTTAGACTAGAATACTACTGTGCGATCTAAGTCTATTATATTCCAAATCATTACGACTGGAACATTCTACATTATGTGGAGTGTAAATTAGTAAAACCTGGTAACGTGGTTTTTAATAATGTGGTCATTCTGGTGATGAAAAATACTGTAACCAATTTGTATATAACTAAATTGTACATGTATGAACCATATGGCAGGGTTGAAGATGACTCGTATTTGAAATTTTGCTTTAAAATTTGAGCAGTGTGTCAAATTAACATACCCCTGTCCGAGATTACTAGTGAAAAAGATTATGCAAGTCACTGCTGAAATGAAATTATAATGTCCCTTGTTATAAAGTCCAATTTCCATGCTGAATTCTCCATATTCCATGGTTTCCATGGACATCATGATCCATGGTGTCCATGGACATAATCCATGGATTTCCATGGTGTCCATGGAGATCGTCTATGGATTGTGAATTTGTCCATGCTGTCCAGAATATTGTGATCATGGACATGATCCATGGTTTCCAGCATAATTCCAGGGATTCCAGCCTAATTTCATGGATTTGTAGTCAACCCTGGATATAAACCCTGGAATTTCTATAGCCGGGAAATCTCGACTGTGTTTGGTAAAATATAGTGATGGACACGACCCTCAGAACCACGAGCCAAAAGTTTTTGAGCTAGGGCGACCCCCACCGATCAATCAGGCCTAATAATAATTATTTCAAACCAATTTTTCTGACCAACTGCATTAGCCTCTGCTTTACTTGTCCAACTATAAGCCAATAAGCAGATAAATAAGTGGTGTGGGAAAGTTGTGGTAGGCCTTAATATCATTCTTTCATGTGGAAACTATGATGCGGAGTTTCATCACATGATGAATATTATTCAAATATTATATTTATTAAATACAAGAAATATATTATATATTATAATAAAATAAAAAATAAAAAATTTCTTTTTGATTATATATTATTATTTATTTTATTATATTTAAATATATATTATTATATTTATTATATACAATTCTCATATTTATGAGTTTCACATCATAGTTTTTGAAACTATGATGTGGAAACTATGATATGGACTGGGGGAGAATAACTTCTTCTATGATGTCTGCTACATAATCGCAACTATTAATTTATGTGAGATCTATATTCAACTGGATATTGACAAAACACAAGAGCTGGACAAAATAAAGCCCAACCAATATGATGAATAAAAATTCTAGAAAATGCCAACAGTTGTATACTATTCATTTTACAATATACGGCACTGAATGTAAAGAAATTACATTCCTGTTAAATATCCCCTGTCAAGGTTCAGTATTCTTTCTTGTCTAAGCAGGTATCGGTATGTGGCTAGCTGTAATAGATCAGATAATTTCAAATATATTCAAATATGATGAATATAGAAAGTTGGTGTTTGGTGGAGTCTAATAATCACTGATGAAGAGGGAGCTCAGGACTTAAGGTTTTGCTGCACTGGTATAAGAGTAGAGTTAAGTGATGGGCATCTAGACTGATAAAAATAATTGTTATTATTGTCAGAAATTAACCATTGACCAATATGATTCCTGTCCAATAAAAGATTGATGGTCTCTGTTTTTGGTTTATCAGCAGAATATTCATGTACACTGATGCAGGCTTCAGGAAGGTGGGTGTTCAGGTTGGATTTTGTCCCTTTTAGCCATACACAAATGTTGTGCTGCAGGATTTTAGTTGCAGCATGTATTTCACAAGCTGTTGTCCAAGCACCCATTACCTAGCACCATGTTCTTCTTGTAACCTTGTTGGGATTGGGAATGTTTATCATGATGATGCAACACATCATTTTGTGAGTCCCGCCAGTTGTCAAAAACAAATTTACAGTACCTATGCCGTGAAATATCACCATGGAGAGCTGAGCTAATACAGTGAAAAAAAAGCAATTTCCATCTCCTGGAACATCTAAAACTTGGCCGGATTGTTGCACAAAAGTGCAAGCAGCTGTTGCGTTCACACTTTCTGATGTAGAAACCTTGGCATAATTGTGTTCCTTTTCCAACAGTGCAGAGTGGATGGAACAAATTTCTCTCCTTGTAATCATTGTATGTGATTCTTTGACACATTTGATTTGGAATAACTGTGTTCATCCATATTGTAAGATTTTTTTTCTCTCTGTTTTTTGTAGCTTCAATATATATATGTAAAAAAACAAATTCAAATACTCTACTGAAAGCTCAATATTATTTCATAACCTTATTCATTGAGTTAATAGCATTTTAATAAGGCTATGTTAATAATTTCTCAAGTCACACCAGGGGACATAATGTAACACTGGTTGATAAAGTTACCTCCCCTCAACTATAACCATACAAGTCAAAAGAAAACTTTCAAGTGTAAACTTTTTAGAGACCGATTTGGTTATGTTTTGTTATGAAAAAGAGGTATTTGTGTCATAGAATTACTTTCTGGGAGATATTGAATAGTATGTCGGTAGTTTTATATATATAGATTTCTGACGTATCTATGCCTGAAACACGGCTATTCATATTAGCTTAAATTCTCAATACCAGTGACGTGCATATTCATGAGATGGTAATAGCGTAGATTATCGTAGCTAAATAATATATAGCTATAGGTCGGCCCCAGTCACCTCCAGCGAGGGTTTTAGATAATTTTATTACGAATGACCCACCTCTGAAACTGCCGTACATCTAATCTCTATCCCCTCCTGCGCACTATTTTAAAATCTTGTGCACTGTTGTGAAATAGTGACGCATTTATCGCCGTCTGAATTTTCCAGTCGAAAACTTCAACTCTCTACGCGCCATGTTGGTGACGTCATGGGCCATTTGCAATTGAACATGGCGCGCGAAGTGAAAGTCGTCGACTGGAAAATTCAGACGGCGATATATTCGTTACTATTTCACAACAGTGCACAAGATTTTAAAATAGTGCGCAGGAGGGGATAGAGATTAGATGTACAGCAGTTTCAGAGGTGGGTGATTCGTAATAAAATTATCTAAAACCCTCGCTGGAGGTGACTGGGGCCGACCTATAGCCCTCATACTCGGGAGGGCTATATATTATTTAGCTAAGATTATCGCTACCGCAAAACAGGGGGGAGATATTTATGAATATTGTCCAACAGAAAAATCTATTTAGAGTTTAAAAAATACGGATATAATCTACAGGAATTTACAACGTCAACACAGTGGCCTAAACGTCAATATACAGTGGCCTAAACTGACCTTTTTTGGACTTCAAGTCCAAATCTCAATGAAGAGGTTACTTTGCCTGACAGCTGTCAATCAACGAGCAGACGACGCCCTTATTTCCGGACGGGGTCTGTTGTTTTTTCAATAACAATATATTTTTCGTTCCAACTTTATTGGTGGTTCTTATATTTTTGAAGGGGATTTTATTCAGTCACGAAGTGCAAAAAATAGTCTCTAGAAGAAAACCAGATGTTGATTTCCGAGATGCAATATTCAAAATGACCCCCTAATACGACGAGTACCCGGATGTAAACCGGATATACCGTGAAAAAAGATTCGTTAGGGTACAGTTATCCATGGAGTTGTGTGCATTTCTCATAAGTACACATGTTGCCTATTGAGTTCGCTTCGCGAACGACCGGCTTCTCTGCGCTCACTATTACATCAAAATATCAGATCTTCACAATATATATGGGGAGACAACTCTGAATAGTTTAACCTTACAAATATAGTCAGTTAAACTAGATTCAGTTTGGGGGGACTGCATGTGGCCTTGATCTGTGACCTATTGACTTCAAAATGAACAGGGCTTCTCTTTGCCACGCGAGTAAGTTATACCCAAAGTGTGGTACCAATCCATACCTTGGACCACCAAAAATTGGAACTGTAGATAGAAAACTGCCCCAGATACAGGGCTCGGACAGAAGGACGAATAAAAATATCCCAAGAAACCCTAAAACTAACATGTCTAATGAATGTAATTAGAGTAATGATCTACCTTGTTTACCTTGGGTTTACCTTGCAGCGGACAGAGATGGAGAGATATCCATATATAAGTGATTACAGTACTGACCCCGTGATTACTTTGAAGTGAGTAGAGATAAAGAGATATCCAGGTTTGAGGTGGGCAGAGATGGAGAGATATCCAGTGCAAACTACAAGTAATTAAAGTACTTATCCCAGGTTTACTTTGAAGTGAGCAGAGATGGAGAGATATCCAGTGTAAATAATACGTAATTAGAATAGAGATCTCTGATTTACTTTGAGGTGGGCAGAGATGAGCAGATATGCAGTACTATAAGTAGTTAGAGTACTGGTCCCGGATTTACTTTGAAGTGGGAAGAGATGGCAGATATCCAGTGTAAACAATAAGTACCCGAGTAATTATAATAATGATCCCGGGTTTACTTTGAAGTGTGCAGAGATGGAGAGATACCAGATGTAAACAATAAGTATACTTATAGTAATGATCTCGGGTTTACTTTGAAGTGGAAAGAGATGCAGAGATTTCCAGTGTAAACAAAACTTGTGACCTGTAAGATTATTTTCCACACTACACCGAAAACGATATTTCAGGTTTTGATTCCAGCTAGAGTTGTTCAAAAGTCAAGTAATACTCTCATTGCGTGAGATTTGACACGAAAATTATTATGTAAATGCTGTTTTCATTTCCAAAGGTACATGTTTGATCGATCTTGTGAAATCCCCAAAAATACATATTATTTTCGAATATATCATTTGCCCCTCCCTCTCCACCACGCTCCTCCAAACATGAGGTGGCATTGAAATAAATATCATTAGCTCCTGATATTACTAACTAGTCCTGTGGCCAACATCAAATGCCACCAAGATAGCAATAAACAGGAAAACATGGTATCATCCATTATGTTACTAAAAGTGTTAAGTGTTTGGTTATCTTCCCCGGTGACATATTGTTTGATATTCATCAACAATACGGGTTATTTGGATCGTTTCGACATAAATCGTCAGCAGACAAATGTGTTGTGACATACAGAAATGAGAACCGATGTACAAAGAATCATTGTGTGGTTGTGGAATAAATACCGGAAATAAGCTAAATAAATAAACAGATAAAGTCGGCATCCTCATATCTCTACAACCTGGCAAGCCATCGTGATGAATCCCCTACTGAAGGGTCTCATGCGATCATGTCAAATTGCAGCCTTTTTTCCAGGTGGGATACAGACAGTCTAATTGACTGACCCTCTGCTTATACAGACGAGTTGATGAGCATTGCTACTTTGGGAATAACGTACAAGCCTTTCATGGACAAAATGTAACCCCCTTCAAAATTCATCCGAAAATAATGACACGATCAGATGCTGTACGCAAATATAAGAATGGATGAGAACCGACATTTTACATAACGCATGCCTATGTCTGAAGTGTCGGAGTCAGTCTCATACTAACTCGATTGGAGTTCACAGAATAGATGGAGTTCTCACATTTCAGAGCAAATTGGTTGGTTGTTTGAATTTTAACGTCACACCTAACCTTATTGGTCACACGGCGACGATGACCCAAACAAACATACCCTAACAAAACCCCAATCCTAACAAAAACTCAACCAAAACTACAAAAAAAATTGAATTTCGAATTTTGAAAATTAGGCTCTACAGACACTGATGACAATGGATCCTCAGAGAGCCCAATCTGTTTGGTACTTTAATCTACCTCCTGTGCCACACATACATGGTATGGTAAACCATGCTGCCCTAAGCTGGAGGGCTCAGAGCAAATTGTCGGGTTCTGATTGGTTGATTGGCCTAGTGTATCAGACCGTATTGCAAGTCTCAGTTGACCACAGTTGGTATACCAATTGAGAATTCTCGTATGTACCAATGCTGTCGAGTATGGTTGGCGCCAGTGGACAAAATTTCACAAATAGCCCTCGGGCTAATTCGATTTAGTCCTAGGGCTAATTCGATTTAATCCTGGGACTAAATCGACCAATCGTAATACATTTCCTAAACCCCGGATTATATTCATTTAGCTCTCGGACTAAAAGATTTAGCCCTCGGGTTGATTTGATCCAGTCCTGGACTGAATGATTTAACCCGCGGACTAGATGATTTAACCCGCGGACTAGATGATTTAGCCCGCGGACTAAATGCATTTAATCCTAGGTCTAATTCGATTTAGTTAGGGTAAATTGACCAATTGTGATACATTTCCTAAACCTCGGGTTATATATAGTTAGCTCTCGGACTGAACGATTTAGCCCTCGGGCTTGAATATTTAACCCTCGGAGTGATTGAATCAATCCTCGGACTGAATGATTTAACCCGCGGACTAGATGATTTAGTCCGAGGGCTGGATTATTTAGCCCGAGGGCTAGATTGTCCAATCAAATGTGCGTTTCTAGACCGCATATTAATCAAGAGCAAGATTAGAAGATGGCCACGTGGTATAAAGTTGGCGCGTTTGTTCATTTTGATCCTTGCATATTTGTTCGACCCCAAATGACTGCCCGTTGTCAAGTAATAAAACTTTGACATGATAACAGTAACTGAATTTGTGGGTTAAATCCTGCTTGTGTTTGCTTTGCATTGAGAGCAAGCTGGGTAAGCTACCATCGGTTTTACGGCGGTAATTTGCTCCCTTATAGGCTTTAATATACCAGGCCTGGTAGTTATACAGCAGTAGTAGGTAGCGAGCAAATTGAGTATTTAGCGCTTCACTGCGCATGCGCAGAACTTGGTGTGACGTCACAATGGGGCGTGTGCGCATGCGTGAGTGATGTGTGGTGGAAGGTGGGACCAAGATGGCGGCCAGTATTTGTGTCGTGTGTGGTGTGGGTCCAAGATGGCGGCCAGTTTTTGTGTCGTGTGTGATAGGAGGTGGACGAAGATGGTGTGGGTCCAAGATGGCGGCCAGTTTTTGTGTCGTGTGTGGTAGGAGGTGTGACCAAGATGGTGTGGGTCCAAGATGGCGGCCAGTTTTTGTGTCGTGTGTGATAGGAGGTGTGACCAAGATGGTGTGGGACCAAGATGGCGGCCAGTTTTTGTGTCGTGTGTGGTAGGAGGTGTGACCCAGATGGTGTGGGTCCAGGATGGCGGCCAGTTTTTGTGTCGTGTGTGGTGTGGGTCCAAGATGGCGGCCAGTTTTTGTGTCGTGTGTGGTAGGAGGTGGGACGAAGATGGTGTGGGTCCAAGATGGCGGCCAGTTTTTGTGTCGTGTGTGGTAGGAGGTGTGACCAAGATGGTGTGGGTCCAAGATGGCGGCCAGTTTTTGTGTCGTGTGTGGTAGGAGGTGTGACCAAGATGGTGTGGGACCAAGATGGCGGCCGTTTTTTGTGTCGTGTGTGGTTGCTTGTACTGACTTGGTTCTGGGTTTTTTCCATCCCGGTTGTGCGCAGGTGTATGACGTCACTTCCGGTCTGCGTGAATCGGGCGTGACCTGGGACTATGGGATGCATGTACTGACTTGGTTCTGGGGTTTTTCCGCGTGACCTGGGACTATGGGATGCATGTACTGACTTGGTTCTGGGTTTTTTCCCGTTCAAGATCTGACTTACCTGACCTTTGACAGCCAATCAGAAGCGAGTATTTTGACCTCGTCTGCCTGTATGGAATGCATGTACTGACTTGGTTCTGGGTTTTTTCCATCACGGTTGTGCGCAGGTGTATGACGTCACTTCCGGTCTGCGTAGTTCCTTCACCTTCAATTTGATACCTCACTCGACCTCATTGGACCACTAGGGGCTCTCCTAGCTCCCAAAAAGGCTATTTTCATACCCTTTTGGCCGCCGCGCATGCGCAGAATACCGATAGTTCAACCCCACACTCAGTCCATTAGATGCCCCTTCACCTCACCTTCAATTTGATACCTTACTCGACCCCATTGGACCATTAGGGGCTCTCCTAGCTCCAAAAAGGCTATTTTCATACCTTTCGGCCTTCGCGCATGCGCAGAATCACCCTAATTCAAGCCCACACCCAGTCCATCAGATGCTCCTTCACGTCACCTTCAATTAGATACCTCACTCGACCCGATTGGTCCATTAGGGACGCCTCTAACTCCAAAAAAGGCTATTTTCATAGCCTTCGGCCTTCGCGCATGCGCAGAAAATTCAAAATAGCCTTTTTTGGAGTTAGGGCAGCCCCTAGTGGTCCAATCGGGTCGAGTGAGGTATCAATGTGAAGCATTTCACGTCAGCTTCCATTTGATACCTCACTCGACCCACTACCTCCAAAATAAAAAAAATGAAGATTGATATCATGATATCAACCTTCAAAATAGCCTTTTTGGGGTTAGAGGCGTCCCTAATGGTTCAATCGGGTCGAGTGAGGTATCTATGTGAAGCATTTCACGTCAGCTTCACTTTTATACCTCAATCGACCCACTACCTCCAAAATAAAAAAAAAAATGAAGATTGAAGATTGATATCATGATATCAACCTTCAAAATAGTCTTTTTGGTGCTAGGGGAGCCCCTAATGGTCCAATCGGGTCGAGTGAGGTATCAATGTGAAGCATTTCACGTCAGCTTCAATTTAATACCTCACTCGACCCACTATCTCAAAAATAAAAAAAATAAAAAAAATTTGACCTTGACAGTGTGAAGATTTTTTGAAAAAAAAATTTTTTTTTTGGAAAAAGGATGATGGGAGCTGGTGTTATTTTTGTGTGCTTTTGGAAAGAAGTTTTCTCTTCCGGAAAGATGATTGGCTCTGAAAAGAGCCTTTGATAGTGTGATACGACACATATTTTCTCCTCCTTCTTCAATGGCCTCCATCGTGTCGATTTCTTCATTCTGTTGTTGTTGTCTTTGCAATCGTCTATCTTCTTCTGTGCGTATATTTTGCCGAAGTTCATCTGTACTGCGTATTAACGTAGCTTCGTCTTCTAGCACCCTTTGAAAACTTGTGGTTATCGATATTCCTCCTCCTCCATATTCTTCGCTGATAACTTCTTCTCTGTGTTCTGTAACCGCAGCAGCGGCATATCTCGGGTCCCTACGCGGATGGTGTGTAAACAGCGCTCGTCGTCTGGAACTCATGATTGTCTTTGTGAATAAATGTCAAATATACATGTTATTTATAGTTTAATGTGGGTCCAAGATGGCGGCCCGTTTTTGTGTCGTGTGTGGTGTGGGTCCAAGATGGCGGCCAGTTTTTGTGTCGTGTGTGGTAGGAGATGGGACCAAGATGGATGGGGCCAAGATGGCGGCCAGTTTTTGTGTCGTGTGGTGTGAGGTGAGTGTCAGTCAGTGCAAGATACATGTGGGTCCAAGATGGCGGCCAGTTTTTGTGTCGTGTGGTGTGAGGTGAGTGTCAGTCAGTGCAAGATACATGTGGGACCAAGATGGCGGCCAGTTTTTGTGTCGTGTGGTGTGAGGTGAGTACAACATGGTGGCCAGTGTCAGTCAGTGCAGTGTCATTCAGTGCAAGATAGGCTTGCCCACAGTGTTTTTTTGCTGTGTTACTTAAGCATAAAAATTTCCTATTTTTTTCGATAAATCCGTTTCAATTTTCACGGAATTATGATAACACTGTAATCCATAGTTTACACGTATTTGTTTAGCCAAGAAAATCAATTTTATTTCCAATGTACCTGGTGTTTTAACATGGATAAATAGATGGTAGTGTGGCGAAAATTTAAATTATTACCTACTCAGTACATATTATGGTTAATTTTAAAATTAGTTCGATTTGCAGAATGTAAACAAACACCCACATTCTGAAGCCTCACTAACACAGCCCGCTTTGTTTATTTTTGGTGTTTTATCGTCTGCCGGTAATTTTGACATCGTTTTGGCAAGACATTTCAAGACCCCCTACGGACATTTTTGTAAGTTTAACCCATTTATAAATTTTCTACGGAAAATTCCTGTAGGAAATAGGAAGTACATATATAGGAGAACATTGTCCTGACGTAAGAAGTTTGTACGTTTCATATTTACGGAAAAATAGATTTTTATATTTGAGTCGGCTTTTCGCGCACACCATAGCAGCCTATACTGAAACAACTGTCAACTTCGTTTTAGTGCGTCACAAAAAGTGCGCGAATGAACTATTTCTAAATAATTTCATGACGAATTCTCCTAAGGTTAGAAAGTACAGATATTTTATGATTTAGTCCTGAAGTACCAGCTCGTAAGATGTTCTAATTGTTGAGATATTAATTTGTGAAGTTTGACAATTTTCTGTCTTCGAGCTTCGGACGGCCGCCATCTTGGTCATATTTGTTCAGCCGAGTGTTAGTTTGTCGTGATAGACAATCGATAATTAATCATATTTAGAGATATATTTCTCAAGACAACCTTGCATCCAATGAAAATATAAGTGTTAAGGCTTACCTTGCTAGCCAGATTGATGCCTAAGAGGTGTTATTTTTCAATAAAGCGGCATCTGTTCCCGCCGATGCGATGTAAAGCTAACAAATGTGTACGTGTCCATGGCAACGCAACAGCTGTTCGCTTAAGGGGTCGACTCCACTTACCGGCCTACGGCCAAATGCCCTGCATAGACAAATCTATTATAAATACTCCTAACAAATGAATATGACTAAAATGTATGACATTTAATAGTACAATTCCTACCCGTCACATATGTAAATATTTAATGCCATTTCGGCTGTCTGTGACTTTGCAATATTGTCGATGAAGCTGATCACCCAGTTGGTAAGGGAGTTTTGCACTAATGAAAACCAATGTCGTCCTCTCTCACGAAACCAAACACAAAAATTGACAAATTATACGGACTGCCACGATAAGCGAATGTATGCATCAAATAGCGTTCCGTACTGCACATGTCCGATAAAATCCCTCCAGTCAAGGGGGAGGGGGGGAGTGTTACACAATGTTGATTCCACAAAACCTGTTCGGTGGCCTACATCATCGTTCAATCGCTGCTCATAAAGGCTGCGTTCATTCTCACCAGAACTGTATACACTTCGAAATCTGTGAAAGAATATCAATTTTCACGTTTCCTATCGGATATCACACAAATCTATGCATCCGCTCGAACACAATATAGCACACTCCCTCGATTACAGTCTACGCGTGACGGGTATACATGCAGGCGATGAATCGTGCAGAGTTTCGTCACATTATTCATCTCAGCGGACACCGAAATGGAAGAAAGTTCCGTTATACACTGCGACAGAGAATGTTCTCCAGCTCAGAAAACACAAAATGGCTACTGAAGACCAAAATTTGCCCGGATAATCGCGTCGTTCAAACCACAGCGCCATCTATACGCTTTGGTGCAAGGGAGACAACTCGGACTAGACCAATTCGAAGATCATGTCCGCTATATTTGGCCTGTATGGGTATAGGGGTGGTCGGTTTTTTTTATGGCTTTTACTATGAGCTATGAGGTTGATCATGTAGAATACGATGGAAAAAATTTGAAAGTACCGCGTAGGCTTGTATATAGATCCATATAGACCCATATACACTCATATACTGGGATATTAGTATGTATAAATCGATACGGGGTGGACATGTTGGAGTCTAGGTGGAGCACTAGTGGCCCGATGGGGTAGAGTGAGGTCTTATTTTAAAGCTCTCGAGGAAATAAATAAATAAATAAATAAATAAATAAATAAATAATAAAAAAAATAAAAAAATCGGTGAGTAGTAGACGAAGGGAAAATTGGAAAGTACTGACCATGCCCCAGACTACTTCATATGCATATCACGGCCTTAAGGCCTATGTAAGATGTAATCTACTTCACAGTTTAGTAGTATAAAAAGCGCAAGACCTTTTGACCTTGTCCCTTTCCAAAGAAATAAAATCGGCTCTATTTTACAGGAGTATATACGCAGGTCACGTGGGTTGTCACGTCACTTCCGGGTTTTCACTTTCGAACCCAGAAGAGTTCCAATTTTTTCCCTTAGACGTCCGTATGTTCATCCTCCAAACATAGAAGAGTTCCAATGTTCAACCGCCGGGGTGTTTTCCCGCCCCAGCGCCCCGCAGCGCGCGCGCGCGTCATCCCGCGTCATCCCCGGCAGTGCGCGCGCGCGCGCGGACGCGGGTCAAAAGGTCAAAGGGTCACCTCCAGGTCAGACGGTCCAATGTCCAATGAGACAATGTTGCGGTATCGCTATAGTCAGAGCTTGAGCACAAAAAAAGGGGGATTCTAGATGAACCTGGGAAAGATGGGCAGTTCCATGTGGACCAATCAGCGGTCGAGAAAAAGAGCCAATCAGCGGTCGAGAAAAAGAGCCAATCAGCGGTCGAGAAAAAGAACCAATCAGCGGTCGAACAATCAGCCAATCGAATTGGGGTATTCACGGTGTGCTTTCGCTGACGTCCGCGCCTACATCTGGGTTCTTGTACACCCGGGTAATGTTTTTCTGGACATGGATGGGTTACCTTTGGCTCCATTCTAGGCCACTGATTGGCTAATAGAACTTATAGTCATAATCTATACGTGTTGGACGAGTCTCTTCACTCACCGTATACACGTACCTCAATGAAATGCCCGCTCCAAACCTAGACCAAAAAACACGTACTTGGTCTGTAGGCTGATTTCATTGGCTCTCTATTTTTACTATAGTGCTCTTGCATTCTAACCTTGATGGGTTACCTAGCACTGATAGTCATAATCGATACGTGTTGGACGAGTCTCTTCACTCACCGTATACACGTACCTCAATGAAATGCCCGCTCCAAACCTAGACCAAAAACACGTACTTGGTCTGTGGGCTGATTTCATTGGCTCTCTATTTTTACTATAGTGCTCTTGCATTCTAAACTTGATGGGTTACATTTTGGTCCCATCCTACACCACTGATTTCAGTTTGACTGAATCTCCGCATTGGGCATTAATGCATCAGGAATAAAACACACAAGACAGGGTTTTTTGGTGAGATCTCATTTTTTTATTCATTGAACAACAACAACGTGAGAACAACCACGTGAAAACTCAAGCCCAGAACAAGGGGCTTGTCATTAACTGAAGCCCAGAACAAGGGGCTTGTCATTAACTGAAGCCCAGAACAAGGGGCTTGTCATTAACTGAAGCCCAGAACAAGGGGCTTGTCATTAACTGAAGCCCAGAACAGCGGGCGTATGTACATTGAAATAATTCAAGCCCAGAACGGGGCTTGTACATTGAAATGATGGGCGGCCCAGTCATAGACGAGTACATCGCGGTCCTCGGCCTGGGGGTACTCGTCAAACATCTGTACGATGGTAGATAAGGGTCTTCCCCGGCATCGATGGTACAGGTAAAACAAGCAATATTGTCCGCACACGCCACTGGTCAGGCTTTGCAACGTTTGACTGTTCCAACACCACGTCTCTGTGCCTTGATCCATGAAGTCTGTTAAATCGGGATGGAGGGGTGGCAGGCCGTACGGGTCAAAGTATTCGCCCTGCTGTTCTGTCAAGTACACGGCCACCCAGTGTTCACCGGGTCGATCCATCGGGTCCGTGTTGAGAACGTAAGCAGCCGGATACATACGGTCTAATGGAAACACATCTCGGGCGAACACCCCTTGAAAGACCCTACGTGTCTCTGGGTCATTCTCCAGCACGGTGGTTATCTGGTCTGTATCCATGTTAGGTGGAGAAGTCACACAGGACGTTGCGCGCCTTGTCCACTTGAATGATGTTGTCAAACTCGGCGTAGCAGATCACATTGACGGTGGTCGCCAGGGCTCGTGCAAAGTGGATTTCCAACCGTAAGTTGCCTTGCTTGGCCAGGGCCAGCTGATGGTCGTTCTCTAAGGTGGGGTCAGATCGAAACAGAACAACGTGTATCCGTTCGCGTAGTCCTCCCGACTGATCATATTCCCTTCGTCCTGGTTGATTTGACCGGTGGCTGTAAACAGGCTCTGATAGGCTCGAATGAAATTCCTCCGCCCAAAGTTCGGGGTTAAGGCCGTGGCTGGCACCTGTTGTCCATCCACATGCAGGGCCACAAAATTGATGCCGAAATGTTTAAAGTCAAACGGATTCTCTGGGTAGGCTCCGCTGAAACTGGTATTTTCCACACAGGCCAGGATCAATCGCTTGGGTAGTTCCCCCAGGAACAGGTTTTCTTTGTTGGCGCCCATATTTCCAGCAGGCACAGAGAACACTTTGGTTTGTACACGTCGGATAGGGTACTGGGCTGGTTTGTTTCCAAGGCTTTCATGTGTCCCAATTGAACGGCTGGATTCGGTTTCACTTTTCGGACATACAGGACTGCGTCTTGGATGACAATCTTATAGTCCGCTACATGCCCCTCTACGTTAGTGGCCATCAAGGCGAAGGTGGGAGGCGCCCGTATCAGTCGGATTTTGATGGGGATCTTGTTCAAGAGGTACCGGTCTTGCATGAACATGTCTGCATGCAGTCGACCCATCATATCCACCGAGGCACTGTTCGCAGTGAAAGCCTTCCGTTTGTTATATCCCCCATTGTCCGCCGTGTCCATGTGCTCGGCCGTGTCCCTGTAGAATAAAGCGGTTGTCAGCTGAGATTTTTTAGCCTCTCGGCCATACGACAACAGTGTCTCGATGTAGGCTCGATAGGGGTACGTGTTGGTGGAGTCACTGATGAGTTTGTCGCTGAGAAAAATATCCACCTGCTGAAACATCGAGTGCAGCCAGAGATTCGTCGGGCCCACCGTTGCTTGGTCAGCGAGTCTGGTGCCAGCTCCATTGACCACCTTGGCTTTCACATACAAGTAGGTATGGGCTAAATCCACATAGGCCGTATCCGCATTACTGATGGTGAACTCGATGGGCCCGGTTTCGTTGATGCTGGAGAGCGGGAGATGCTCCACCCATAATCCTTGTTCGACACTGGTTTGTGTGGGCGGCACGGTCCACAAATCAAATTCACTGTTGGTGGAGGGGCAGGACTCGGCGTGGATTAAGGCCATGTTTTAAGAAAAGATATCCCGGGTCTTCTTGGATGTGCGTCGTCGCTGGGTCGGTCGTCGACTGGTGCGTGATCTCGGTGGGGCAGCTCTTTTATTCCCTACGGTGCGTTGTGCTTTGGCCACCAAGACGCCTCCCGCTTCTTTGGCCCGTCGTTTCAAGGCTTGTCGGGGTGCCGTACCCCCCAAGACATCACCGGCCACTTGCAGTCCACTGCGTACCGCTTGTTTGCCGATTGCTTTCACCCCACGCGTCACCAAGGGCAGGAACGTTTTCACAATGCTGCCGAGTATGTTCCCCAGACCATGTCCTCGTTGCATGCGTGCACCGCTAAAGACCGGAAAGCCACCCCCGGCCTGTTGGGCATAATAGTCGGCATAGCTGCGTGCATCGCACTCGTAAGGTACTTTCATTATGCAAAGTGGGGAGCACGTGCTTGTCGAAAATGAAGTGTCAGCACCACTTTTCCTCGTTCGAATGCCACCGCTCGTCCCGTGTCATCTCTTATATCCACCGTGATCGTGTTGATGTCGGTATGTCGTACGGGCAGGTACATGATATGGTTGAAACTGTGGGTGACTTGATCGCCATACGTCTTTTTAATGGGGACCACCCGTAACAGAGGTGTGTTGATATCGCCCACGATGTGGTTGTCCACCACGTCCGAGTAGACGTAGAGTCCGTACATACCCGACTTCATATCCATCGGCATCTCGCCATGGTGTTGGTTGGGACCAGCGAACGTCTGTAGATCGAAACCCAGCATTTGCTGTAGTGTAGGACTGAGTTTCACATTCACGGTATCGGTGACGGTAAGCTGTGCCTTGTCGTTGTGTACGTTGACATCGAAGAACACGTTTCTCTTGAAGCGCAAGGCTATCAGGCGTGTTGCACTATCCGTCACCCCCGTAGCGCCTTATCATGCATCAGTCTTGACAGCCCACCCATGAACTCTTTGGGGGTATCGTATTGGCCTTCGGGCAGGGTGAGCCGGGTGTTTTTGCCTTCGTAGGTGACCTCGTACCACACTTCATTGGCTCGCACGTTGTACCACGAGTAAGGGTATTGGATATCCACGAGGGCACATTCCCACCGGCCAGGTAAATGTAACGGTTGCGGTAACTGGGTGACGTACTTGGCCACGGTGTTGTCAGGAAACACATCCAGCGAACTGTTACTGGGTAGGGTCAGGTAAAACATGGCGACTGAGCTGTCCTGCTGCTGCTGTTGGTTTTAATAGGTCTTCCAGGCCTTGGGCGGTTGTGTGCGGCGTCGTGTTCGTCGCGGTGACTTGCTACGTGTCACGGCTCTGGAGATGTGGGGTGTCTTGATCAAGGGTGTTTTTTTATAGGCGCGAAAAGAAAGTGCCCGTTGTGGTGGTGTTTTGGGGGGTGACTCCGGTTCCCATTCGGCTTCCCAAGAAGGTAGTGGGCCACTCGGTGATTGCTGGGTTTGCTGCATAAAGGCCCAGCGGTGGGGGTTCCCCACCAATTCCTGTGGTACATGCATGTCTTTCAAGCCTTGAGCGAAGACCTCCCATCCTCGAGGATCGGTGTGCGATCTGCGTTGACGCATCAGATCATTCACTAAATCCGTCATGTGGGTGCCGGGGACCACCTGATTCTGTACCAGGAGTTCGCCTTTATCATTCCAAGTCATGTTAGGATTCTGTTTCATCCGTTGTAATACCAGGCCAGCTTGTTTCTTGAACGAGGCAGGTACACTCTTCAGCACTTCGTCTTCCACCCACTGTGGGGCTGTGGGGGCTACCTCACCCGGCTGTTGGAACGGTGCTGAGGTCAGCGGTCTGTCACGTGGTGGTGGTGGTGGTGGTGGTGGTGGTGCTGCTGTTGCTGGGGTAGACAGGGTTTTGTATTGGTCCATGAACGTCATGTACCGTTGAAGCGTCTCATTGTACCGTTGTACTTTCTCACTGTCGCTTAACCCCGGTCTCTGTAAGATCTGTTGCATCTCTCCATCGAGGCTGTTTATGGTCTTCACCGTAGGTGGGACAGGGTAGGGTGATTGGAGGTTTTGCAGGAACCGTGGTTCGACGAGGACCATTTTTTTCGTGTGGTTCATTGTCGGCCGAAGAGTCCACCCAATACTGGACCCAACACGGAAGCGGCCAACGGTGCTAAGATGGCCCCGAGAAAGCCGCCTTTCTGTAACACCTTTTTCTTTTGTGTTTGAGGGACCCGCTTGTGGACTAGGGTTCGGAGACCTGTCTTATGCTTGGCCAACTTGGTCTTCTGAGCCGGAGTCAGTGGTACGTTGCCTTTTAACAGGTTGTACCCGATCTCGCACAGACAGCGTACAAGGTCAGGGTCCGCACCGCGTACAATGGTTCGGACTAACTCGGGTGGGGCCGTCTTCAATACACGGAGCGTGGGAGCGTGCTTCCGTACTCGCGCAGACATCCTGTACAACTAATGCTAGAACCCACAACTCTGCCCTTTTTATCCACCTCACAGACAAAGTCAACCCTGCTGTGGTATTCATTCTTTTTATTATTCCCCATCATCAAACACACAGACCCCAGCTGGGGGCGCCACTGTGGGTGTGTTTACATTATTTTTGCATGTACACGTGGTGGGTCTCTCCGGGAAAGATGCCGATCCGTAGTCGAAGGTGGTCGGGGGTGGCTTGCTTGAGGTCGAAGAGCATATACCCGTGCTGAGGGGTTGTGGCATCTTTAAAGGCTTCCAACGCAAACGGTGTGCGGCCGGGATACATCTGTCTCGCCAGGTGCAGCAGTTGAGTGGTATCTCTCGGGTTTTTGAAGACCACCAGGTAGTGGGCATTTAAGCTGATATTCCGATGTTCTTTGTTTTTACTGAACAGATTCTGCACAATGTAGATGATGCTGAGCCGTCGATGATGGCTGCCTTTGGTAAAGAGTTGGGTGACCCGTGCATCCGTCTCCGCCATGAGATCATCCAGAACCACCAAGGTGTCGGGTTCCAAATCGGCCAGGTTGGGTAGGCCTTCCACGAACGTGATGTGGGGCATTGCTGCATACGCTTCCTGCCATTCTCCGTAACACCACACGACTCGGGCAATGGGTGGAGTGATCATGCTGTCGGCGTGTTGAAGGAGCTTCCTGACGAAGTGCGTTTTGCCGGAGCCCGTCGGTCCTGCGATGACGCAAGTGAAGGGATGCTGCCACCGAGGGTCCATGGTTTGAGGTGTATCCGTTGTCGTGGTAACACGCTCTTGTAAATTTCGTACGAGTGAACTGGAGTGGTGGTGGGTACAACGTCGGTCGTCGTTGTCTGTTCACGTTCAGGGATGGTGCTGGGGGTGGGTACAACGTGGGTGGTCGTCGTCGTTGTCGGTTCACTGTGAGGGATGAAATCCGGTAGGTGTTCAGACGTAGTGGATGTACTTGGTGTAGGTGTAGAGCTCGACGTGGCTTGTACACAGGGTGTGGTGGTGGTGGTGGTGACTGGGCTCGATACGACTGGTGCTCTCTGTAGACCGGTTTCGCTGGTGCCTGGTGTTCTCAGTTGGTTAAGTAACGTGCTAACATAGGTTACGTCGTAAAACACACCTGCGTACAACACACTCAGCAGGGTTAGCAATAGCACCCCAAAGCCCACTTGCGCTTTGCGCGTTTTGCGAGACGCTGTCTTCAGAGGCAGCTGCTGTTGGTCCATAGCACTGTGGTCGGATGTGGAATGAAGGAGGACGGCAGTGGTGTCTGGCTTTATAGTCGTTTCACCTGGTTGGCCGCGACCCAGGAATTGAAGGAACTGGGCCAGCCTTGCCATTTCACGAAATGAAACAGTTTGCCACGTCGACGTTCCGTTTTCAAAATCTGCTCCACCGTGTAGTAGTCTTGCTGTGTTTTTACAACAGGCTGTAATTCCGTATCGTAAAACGTCCCCAGCAACGTTTCCCCTTGGAGATCTTCCAGTTCATAGACTCGCCGCTGTCGGGGTAGGCGCCGTTTAATCAGGAAGTGCTCATCGCTCCAGTTGGGCAAGTAACTTTTCTCGAACTTGCCCTTGACTTTACTGATCCGTACAGGGTCCCCGACCTTGTACACCGCCTTCGTCGTTCGCTGCGATGGCCTGGGGTACAAGACACGCCGGACTTGGGCTTCATTGCGTTGGGTCACGGTAATGGGGGCTCTCTCTATACTTCGATGATAGGCTCGATTGTAACCCCTCACCAGTTTCGGGAGAACATCGATGTACCGCCTTGTATTCTTATAGGTGAAATATTTATACATGCGGCCTTTGAATGTCCTGTTGAACCTCTCCACCACGGAAGCCTTGGTCTCGTTGTACGTATGGAAGAAAAACACCTTCTGTTTCTTGAGAAAGGCTTGGAACGGTCTGTTGAGGAATTCCGTGCCTTCGTCGGTTTGCAAATACAAAGGTTTGCGCCCGGTCTTGAAGATGTCTTTGAACGCCGCTATGAGATTTGCCCCCGTTTTCGTCCGGATGGGTACCACCCACGCATACTTGGATAGGATATCGATGCACGTCAAGATATACCGATTCTCATCGTTGTGTTTGGCAAAGGCGCTCATATCCACCAAATCCGCTTGCCACTGGGCATCTATTCCTCCCACGATGACCCGGTTCCGTAGAAAATGGCGACGGACAGATCGATGTAAGGTATAGGTGTCTTGTCTTCTTAACCAATCTCGGACTTGGGCACGTTGTATCCCCTGGGGTTTGGCCGCTCGATAGAGAGCCGACAATGCACTATAGGCTGCCGGACTGTCGGGACTGTAGTATAAGTTATCCAACACCTTCTCCCAGCGCTTCATGGTGACAAAATGATGATGGACCCTGGCTCTATCGTTTATTTATAACGGGTATATCTTGGGCCGGAGTTTCTTTCTGATTTTCTTCGTGGACTTCCACAGTGGCCATGGTCAATGACCAGTCCAACTCGTCTGATGACCGCTTGATAAGCACTTCATCCACATCCACCACGGCATCTTCCAATGCAGACCATAGATCAGGGTGAAGGGTAAAATGCACTGTACCTCCATCTAGCCGAGCCAATTGAGCAAAGAAAGGGCCGCGTCGGATGTACACATCGTGACACAAGTGGATGAGGTCGCCGTCCAGTTCACCAGACAACACCCGTTTGAATTTGGTCCAGCCCTCCCGGGACAGACGAATGTGAGCCGGGCACGGTTGTGTAGGGTCCGTGTCTCCCACCACCTCCTCCATGATATCGACCTTATCCGCATACACGTACAGGAAAACCTCGGGGGTCAAGCTGAAATACGCCAGTACTATATGCTCCGTCATGGTCAGTACGTGAATGGTACCAGATTTCACTGTCTCTCGTATTTATAGGGAGAACCCCGTGAGATCAAAGGATCAGGTGGTCATGTCATTGGGCTGACTGAGTCTAGCGGGGTAATCAATGGCATCGTCGTCGTCGGGTTCATGTAGTTGTTCATGGGGTTCAGCCATTGGCCCCGCGGCTTCATCACGGATTTTTTCTTCTTCTTCATCGTTCTGGCCCGTCATGTGTGTGTGGGTGGCTTCATCAGGTGACACTGTCATTCCAGCCTCTGCGCATTCTGTACATATAGTATTTTCTCCATCCGCTTTTTTTTCATTAGGTTCATCTAGTGCGTGTTCGATAGCATGAGCCCATGCCAATTGGTGGGGTGATCGATCGTCGGGTATAAATAACTGGTCCACCAGAGGGCCTATTTTCTCCAAGGCTGACCACAGAGAGGGAGTTAGGAGGAAACTTCGAGCCGGCTCTTGGTAGCGTCCCACCCGTGGGTAGAGCGCAGTATGGTATACGTAGTTGGCCTTGTCCAGGTGGATCAGGTGTCCGTCTAACTCTCCGCTCAACACCCGTTTAAACTTAGTCCAGCCATCACGCTCTAGTGTCACCCTATCCGATAGAGTCTCAGCGTGCTCAAAGCAAATATTTCCACAATCTTCGACCAGGGTCACTTTAGCATCATACACGTATAACTTCACATTGGGCGTAAGCGTCAGGATGGCTTGGAGTGATGACATGCTTCCTCTCAATGTCGAACGGAGAATGATACCCACTCTGTCTCTTCCCTCGTATTTATAGTGTCAATACCACAGCGCCAGGGTCAATAAGGCACAGACTAGTATGAGGCCAACCAGCCGGCACTGGTTCCGGCGTGAGCGCTCCTGGTCCATAGCGCGAGCATCAAGGATGGCTGTCATAGTAAGTGGTGAGTGATGGCACGCCTCTCCATCGAGTGCACTCTGTGGAGGACCGCTTCTGTGAACTCGTTCAGGATCTGGCGTCGTCCCTCGTTGTCGTCGCCATCTCCAAACATGGACCGGACCACTGCTCGGTAACCCGTGAATGAATTCACCACGGTGGCATACTGTAAAATGCGAGTCGCATGGGGCTGGATCTCCGCCATGGCTCATCAGGTAAGTCAGATCTTGAACTGATCACGTGACCTCCCCGTGATGACAAATACCCAGAACCAAGTGAGTACATGCATCCCATAGTCCCAGGTCACGCCCGATTCACGCAGACCGGAAGTGACGTCATACACCTGCGCACAACCGTGATGGAAAAAACCCAGAACTAAGTCAGTACATGCATTCCATACAGGCAGAATGCAGGCAGGCAGGCAGGGAGGCAGGCAGGCAGGCAAGCAGACAGGTCAGGTAAGTCAGATTGAAATACACCCCTACCCTAAAAATCGCCACTCCTTTTATACGTTTTTCTATCCACCTCCCACCACACGACACAAAAACTGGCCGCCATCTTGTACCCACACTCACACACGACACAAAAACTGGCCGCCATCTTGGACCCATCCATCTTGGTCACACCTCCTACCACACACGACACAAAAACTGGCCGCCATCTTGGACCCACACCATCTTCGTCCACCTCCTACCACACACGACACAAAAACTGGCCGCCATCTTGGACCCACACCACACACGACACAAAAACTGGCCGCCATCCTGGACCCACACCATCTGGGTCACACCTCCTACCACACACGACACAAAAACTGGCCGCCATCTTGGACCCACACCATCTTGGTCACACCTCCTATCACACACGACACAAAAACTGGCCGCCATCTTGGACCCACACCATCTTGTCACACCTCCTACCACACACGACACAAAAACTGGCCGCCATCTTGGACCAACACCATCTTCGTCCGCCTCCTATCACACACGACACAAAAACTGGCCGCCATCTTGGACCCACACCACACACGACACAAATACTGGCCGCCATCTTGGTCCCACCTTCCACCACACATCACTCACGCATGCGCACACGCCCCATTGTGACGTCACACCAAGTTCTGCGCATGCGCAGTGAAGCGCTAAATACTCAATTTGCTCGCTACCTACTACTTACAGCACTATATGTACACAAAGATTTTTGATAGCGTGGTCAATTCTTTTATATAATTTCGAAATTTGGGCAGTTGAGATATTCATGAATGTTCCCCAATTGAAAGCGTTCATACCAAGTTTTGCAAGTTTACTCTTGTGGTGAACAAAAAGGCATGTAATGCTGCTGTGCGGGCAGAATTGGGCAGAATTCCCATGGCACTCACTTCAAGCCAAGATTAACGGGAATACTGGTGTAGGCTTGTTAATTTGCCTAACTCCAGGCTTGTGAAATATGCGGTCTAGAAACGCACAATTGATTGGACAATCTAGCCCGCGGGCTAAATAATCCACCCTCGGACTAAATCATCTAGTCCGCGGGTTAAACAATTCAGTCCGAGGATTGATTCAATCACTCCGAGGGTTAAATATTTAAGCCCGAGGACTAAATCGTTCAGTCCGAGAGCTAGATATAATATAACCCGAGGTTTAGGAAATGTATCACAATTGGTCAATTTAGCCCTAAGTAAATCGAATTAGACCTAGGGTTAAATGCATTTAGTCCGAGGGCTAAATCATCTAGTCCGCGGGTTAAATCATCTAGTCCGCGGGTTAAGTCATTCCCTTCCGAGGGTTAAATCATGAGTCCGGGGATTGGATGTAATCAACCCGAGGGTTAAATTGTTTAGTCCGAGAACTAAATGAATGTAATCCGGGGTGTAGGAAATGTATTACAATTGGTCGATTTAGCCCTAGGATTAAATCGAATTAATCCGAGGGCTATTTGTGAAATTTTGTCCACCAGCGCCAACCATAGTCGAGGACGCGCGGTGCTCATATACCAACGCAGTGAAGGACGCGCGTGCAACACCTGCAGACAAGGACTGTTTCAGACGAATTTGTCTGGGCGAGTTTGTGCGCGCGAGTATCGCCTCTGCGACAATTTGTGTGAGGGAAATAATTTGCGTATTTGCGGACGAAGATAAGAAATAAATTATCATCGGAAGCTTTCTCTATCACATAAACATGAACGACAGAATGCCAGCTAAGTATTTCATCCAGTTTATTGCTCATCGAAATAGATGAAAAAGAATCAACACTGCACGTCTGTAGCGATATTTTTACGTTATTGAACGTTGATGTGTCTGTCAGGTTGGTGATATGTTACACCAACGAAGAAAATGACTCTTCAATGTGATAAATTCGTTATACCAGTCTTTTGCGTGGGTGAAAATATTGATCTTCTCGACGAAATACCAGACTGTACGCCCACGCAATAGCCTGGTATAACTTATACTATCGCAAGATGAAACATCTGCGAGTCGTAATTCCTGATATATTATAACCTAGCAACGATGTTCTTGCAAATATGCTGAATGCATTTAATCACAGGTAAAACAAATGCCAGCAGAAATAATGTGAATGCGTGCTGAAGAGTGCACGAAATTACTTACTTGAATTAAGGATTTTGCTATCGAGTTAATATATTGTCCAGTACTCCTGTGTGGATCCACAGTACGGCCCATGTTCAAGAAGACTGTAACACCGTGAGAAACTGGTCAATTCCCTAGCATTGCACAACTTTAGGTACAATGGAGGCAGGATACAGTTTAAGAATAAGTTAAATCAAGTTTTCCTTCACATGTATTCTTGGGGGACTTAAACAGCACTCCATTGTATAGTAAATCCTGGAAGAAGCGCGCGCCACGTACGGTACTTGATATCGAAGAGATTGTCGAAGCGGTCGGACGTGTTTTATGGTCACTCCGTGTATATAGGTCAACACATGCTGGTGTTATATGAGGGGTCCATAGGATTCACCCTGTTGTCAGCTTGATGGTTTTGACTACAGAACAGAAAATATTAAGACGGCAACGGAAAAAGGGAAGGAAGGAAGCAGGAAGAGCAAACATGGACAAATATTTATCTAGAACTGAGAATCAGAGAATTGAATTGAATTGAATTGAATTTTATTCTCTTAATCTTGTACAAGACATAGAGATACAAAAATAGCAAACCACATATCCGGCAGCAATACAGTACTGCGCTTCAATCAGAACAATAGAAGGGAGATAAACCCCAACAATCAAACAGAAGGGAGATGAAACATCAAATCTGATCAACCCCTAAAATATATATAGCTATGTGTAAATCAAACTATATTCAGCCAAAACGAAAAATTGTTAGGAAATACGAATGGTTTTGAAACCTTGTAAAATGAAAGAAGAAATCTTACATTGCAAGCCAATCTTTTCGGAACTCATTAAATTGTAAAAATTAAGTTTGGAGGGTCTTACCCAATATTTCCTGGGTAAATGCTTTTCACGAATGGTTGACAATGAAGGGCATTCTAAGATAAAGTGATACTCATCACCTACTTTAGACAAAGAACATTTCTGGCACAGCCGGTCAGCGACTTCAACATTATTAAAACGACCAGTCACAATAGGTAACTTATGATTTCCTGTACGGAATCGACATAAAGATACAGCTTTGTTATAAGGCAATTTAACTAGATAATTTTCTAAACATGGTTTAGGTTTGAACTCCTTATATAATACAAACATGGAGCTTTCAGAAAGCTTAGAGTTCCATTCCTGATAGTGTTGATCTAATAAACGTTGTTTAACAGCCACGGTGGAAGTTTTCTGAGTGAGCAGCATGTTCAAGGAAGAGAGTTTCAAGGTAAAGACATGGCATGCCCTAGATCCCCACCCGTTTCGCACGTTATAGAAGAAGCTCGTCATACTTTACAACAAAAACAACAACAGGTATTTTATTCTACACCAGACATAAATAATATTCCGACCGGATTGATTTTCCATACCCCTCCCCAGCATAATCTGGTACAGCAAGGACACATGACCCTAAGGTGAACAATCGTAGATTCAGTTCAACATGTTTAAACATAACTCCTAAGGCTTATCTAACACTGCAGGCAAGCTGGAAGTAATCAGCCGTGAAATCCAACCACCTCGCTGGGGGTGTAATAACACCCCAGCCACCAGTCAGATTTTTGGACCGGATTCGGGGCCTTCGCGCACATCGCCGGAAGTGACATCATAGTAAAATATATGTTTACCGAACATTTCGATTACTTTTGAAGTCTGCATAATACCTCTGTTGACCTAGCGTTAAAAAGAATTATCTGGAGATAATTTTCCCTGTTTATCTGGGCAGAGCATATGAAAAGTAGTTCGCTCATGTGCAACACTAAAGGAGTTGTTCGGCCGGATTCAAACTGAACCGTGCGTTGGTTGGTTTCTCCTATACGTCATAGCAACGTAGTAAAGGTCAACTTCCGCTATTGGTGGCAGGGATGGTAATGGAGCCTGCGAAATGGAGCATGCGCTGTGGGGAGGTTGCGTGAAATCACGTCGGTCTCGGACAAAGTAGGTGGCCTTGAGTCCAAGCTGCACGGAATAGAATCCAGGCAGAATACGTACACTAGAAAGCAGTGTATAGGTTTCGTGTCGTCTAAAATGGATGATGTCATTGTCGCTAACAGGAGAATAACAATTGACATGCGGAGATCATTTGACGATATGAATGCATTGAGAGAAGAAAATGGAAGACTGCGCGACAGTCTAGATAATTTAGCTCTTCGATCTATGCGTGAAAACCTCTTATTTCATGGACTTGAGGATGTGCCGGATGAAAACTGTGAGCAACTTGTGGAAAACTTTATTACCAAATCTATGGAAATTGGAGACGCTAACAGTATTCGTTTTGATCGAGTTCATCGTTTGCCCATCTTCATTTTATCCAGCCAATTTCTACGTTCCCACTTCGAACCTGCCTTGATTTATCTGGACCCCTTCAATGTTCAAATAACTTATAAATAGACACGAGACGTCACTGACGTCGAAAGAAATTCGAAATGGGTAGCACAAGAGCGTTATTGATTGGCTGACCTAAATTGTGGGCACCTTATTAGGAGGAAAGACGCCGCTAATAGAGGATGATGTCACTCTACGTGACTTCACTGACCTTCACTCGCAATCGATGTGTACGTTCTGATTGGTTCTTCTGCCGTTAGAAGGTGAAATTTACACCTCGGATTTTGAACACTGAAGGGGTCAGATAAATCAAGGCAGGTTCGAAGTGGGAACGTAGAAATTGGCTGGGTAAAATGAAGATGCGTTTGCCCGGTGTACGAAGAAACCAACTAAGACCAATCGTGGCGAAATTTACATATAGATCGTGAGATGATTCGGCAATTTGCCTTCACCATGCATGATTCACTGAAAAAACGGGGTGTAGGTGTTGGTGATCAGCTACCGAAGGAGGTTTACCACGCTCGGAAAAGACTTATGTCGGAACATATACGTGCTAAAGAGAGTGGACGGCGTGTCTTCTGGAGAAGACGGAGATTATACGTGGACGGGGCGGAGATTAAGACCCAAGAACAACGACCTGGACAAACACGGCATTCGCAAGGTGAACCGAGATAGGAATTTTGTGAAGGTGAGGTAAAGTTCCTGGTTTGGAATGTAGATGGTTTAACTGCTGAGAAACAGTCCTGTGACAATTTCACCGATTTCCTGAAAAACTATGATGTAATCATTTTGAGCGAAACGTGGACTTCCAAAAGGAGTAAAATCGAGCTCAATGGATTTCAGGCAATACACGCTCCTCGTAATTATATATACAAGAGAGCCAAACGTCATAGTGGCGGAATGATAATTTATGTGAGGCAATCAATATTCCCAGGAATTAAATGTGTTAAAAAGACTAATCATTGCATTTGGATCATATTGGATAAAATATTTTTTAAGACCGAAAGTGATATTTATCTATATGGAACATATTTACCTCCGGAAGATTTAAATTTTTGTAACATTTATCGTGAAAATGTCTTTGACAGTGTGCAATGTGACATAAATTATTATTCAAATTTAGGAATAGTATTCCTAACGGGTGATTTGAACTCCAGAACTGGTACATTAAGTGACCATGTAACTAATGACGGACCATTACCTTTTGAGGATGCTGAAGAGTATAACACGGATATTATTTGAATCGTTCGTCTATTGACTCAAAAACTAATAATTTTGGATTAAATTTGATTGATTTGTGTAAATCGACAGGGCTGCGTATAGCAAATGGGCACTACTTGCATGGTGACAACGGAAAAGGGAAATTTACTTTCTGTGGTGCACAATGGAGAAGTGTAATTGATTATTTACTGTTGTGACAGACTGATTTTGATCAAATGAAAATATTTGAAATTAATGATATGCTTTCTTACTCTTGCCATGCATCTTTGAAATTTACGTTAATTTGTGGTGAGGTGCAGTCTCCTGAACAGATAAGTAAATACAGTGTGAACGAATGATATGGAACTCTGATTGTAAAAAAGATTTTATTGATGCTTTAACAGCACTAAATTAACGGATATTGTGACCAGTGTTACGCCGGATTTAATTTCTATTAATTCATGTGTCGACCAGCTATCTAGCACCTTAAATGAAATAGCTGAGCCATTTTTCAAGGTGAGGTATTCATCGAAACCAGGTAAAATATTTTTTCTAAATAAGATTCAATGTAAAAGTGACTGGTTTGACGAGGAGTGTAGATTGAAAAAAGATAGTGCCACGGCACACTGGCTGTAACTGGAGAAAGTAGCTCTAAAGAACTGCAATAGATGAGTTTCTAACTTGTGTTGTCCCCCCTGAACACTAAATGTTCCATGCAGTAATTTTCAAGGGAAATTCAAGATGCGGCCATATTGGATTTTCGAAATGGAGCAAAAAGGTATCTTGCACAACTGGACCACAAGGGTAACCTGTACCAAAGATCCATGCAGTAATTTCCTGAAAATTCACGATTTCATGGGGAAATTCAAGATGGCCACCTGGTGGCCATATTGGATTTTCGAATCGGACCAGAAAAGATATCTTGCACAACTAGACCCCAAGGGGAATCTGTGTACCAAATTTGAGAAAGATCCATGCAGTAAGTCCTGAGAAAACACGATAACAAAGTTTCATAGGGAAATCCAAGATGGCCACCTGGTGGCCATATTGGATATTCAAATTGGACTAAAGTACATAGGTTGTACAACTAGACCCCAAGGGGAACCTGTGTACCAAATTTGAGAAAGATCCATGCAGTACTTCCTGAGAAATCACGATAACAATGTTTCATGGGGAAATCAAAGATGGCCGCCTGGTGGCCATATTGGATTTTCGAATCGAAGCAGAAAAGGTATCATGCACAACTAGACCCCAAGGGGAACCGGTGTACCAAATTTGAGAAAGATCCATGCAGTAGTTCCTGAGAAATCGCGACAACAATGTTTCATCGGGAAATCCAAGATGGCCGCCTGGTGGCCATATTGGATTTTGAATCAGACCACAAAAGGTATCTTGCACAACTAGACCCCAAGGGGAACCTGGGTACCAAATTTGAGAAAGATCCATACAGTAGTTCCTGCGAAATCGTGATAACAAAGTTTCATGGAGAAATCCAAGATGGCCGCCTGGTGGCCATATTGGATATTCAAATTGGACTAAAGTACACATGTTGTACAATTAGACCCCAAGAGAAAGCTGTGTACCAAATTTGAGAAAGATCCATGCAGTACTTCCTGAGAAATCACGATAACAATGTTTCATTGGGAAATCCAAGATGGCCGCCTGGTAGCCATATTGGACTTCTGAATCAGACCGCAAAAGGTATCTTGCACAACTAAACCCCAAGGGGAAGCTGTGTACCAAATTTGAGAACGATCCATGAAGTAGTTCCTGAGAAATCGCGATAACAAAGTTTCATGGGGAAATCCAAGATGGCCGCCTGGTGGCCATATTGGATATTCAAATTGGACTGATGTACACATTTTGTACAACTAGACCCAAAGGGGAACCATTGTACCAAATTTGAGAAAGATCCATGAAGTAGTTACCGAAAAATAATGATGACAAGATTTCACTGGCAAATTCAAGATGGCCGCCATGGCAGCCATATTTGAAATCGTATCGACACCGCATGAACAAATTCTGGTGTTCTCATTGGGGGGAACATGCAAGCCAAGTTTCAGCTTAATCGGCCAAGCGGTTTCAGAGAAGATGTTTACGCACGACGCACGACGGACGACGGACAGTCAGGCCATGACATAAGCCCATCGGGCCTTCGGCCCAGATGAGCTAAAAACTGAATATTTAGATGCAATTAATAATTACAATATATATTACACAGAGAATGATAGAATTTTAATCCAAGAAGCCAAACGAAAATACAAAGGACATGTAAAAAAAAAAGAAAAGAATCTATTTATGGAAACGTCTAACAATCTAAAACAACTAAAAAACAAAAACCCGCGGCAGTTTTGGAAATTTTGAAGGAGGACAAGGCCAAAGCAGGAAATAGTATCAACCCAGAAATATTTTATGAATATTTTAAAAATGAAAAATATATGAATAATAATACTAGGGATATTGACAATGGGCGAGGAGGGGACGAATATGTGGCAGGAAAACTTCATACAAAAATAACTATTGAAGAGACAGTTAATGCTATTAATCGGCTTCATAATAATAAAGCACATGCTAGTGATTTATTGATCAATGAATTCTTCAAACCTGGACGCGATGTTTTATCGCCTATATTAGTAGTGCTATTTAATAGGATTTTTGACTCCAGTATCTTTCTCACTAAATGGGCCGAAGGCATGATTCTACCAGTATTTAAGCAAGGGGATACAGCATACTAATGATGCAAATAATTATAGAGCAATTACCCTGATAAGTTGCCTAGCCAAATTGTTCACCAGTGTTTTGAATGAGCGTATAGTTAAATGGGCTGAAGCCAATTCAGTTATTAGTGATGCACAGTTTGGTTTCAAAGCAGGTGTCGGTACAACTGACGTCATTTTTGCGCTGCACGGTCTTGTACCTGCATGGCTCAAGGCAAACGGGTATATTGTGCTTTGTAGATTTCACGAAAGCTTTCGACTCCGTGGAAAGAAAGTATCTGTGGTATAAATTAACCAAAAGTGGAATAGGGGGTAAAATGTTAGCTAAATATAATTAAATCTTTGTATTCTTTAGTAAGGTCTTGTGTTTTGTACCAAGATATAAAAACTGAGTATTTTTTTAACCATTGTGGTTTTTTGCAAGGGGAAGCACTGTCAGCAGTATTATTCTCCTTGTTTCTCGAAGATTTGGAAGACTATCTGTCAACATCTAATGGAAATGTAGAACTAGATCAATTGTCGCTAGATCTGATACTCTATGCAGATGATATTGTTTTATTCTCTGACTCTGCTGAAGGCCTACAAGATATTCTGTAAGATTGGAATTTGACGGTCAATACTGATAAAACTAAAGAGGTGGCAGATTAAATGCTGCCGAGTCTTGGATGTATGATAACTGTATTATTGAGGTTATGAACTCATTTATTTACTCCGGAATTGTGTTCACAAACACTGGAAAATTTACATGTGCACAGCAGACTCTGGCAGATAAAGATTTGAAGGCGTTAATCTGCCTATTCGGTAAGACAAGAATACTTCGCATGCCACTCAATACGGTTCTCGAATTATTCGATACTTATGTAGGTTCCATTTTAAATTATGGTTGTGAAGTATGGGGATTCCACACTGGACACGCAGTAGAGCGAGTTCACAGAAAATTTTGTAAACAGGTACTTGGAGTAAATATGTCTACACCAAATGTGGCTGTCTATGGCGAACTCGGAAGGCTCCCTTTACATGATAAAAGATTATCAAGAATACTGAAATATTGGTTTAAATTATTAAGAGCGGTGTTTATAATTTTTTACGTGATCAAGCCGAAAATAATAAGTCAAATTGGGCCTCTCTCGTAAGAGACATGCTGTGTAAGTGTGATTTCCCAGAAGTATGGCTATTCCCTTATTCTGTTAATTATGATAGATTTAAGAATATCTTCTATGTTCGATTGAAAGATAATGACATGGTTCGCAGATATGGAGTCCCCGAGATTGATGATGTACAAATATATTAAAAGTGAGTTCTCTTTCGAACCCTACCTTATGAAAATAGGAAATGCTAATCATCGTATTGCTTTATCTAGACTGAGAACTTCCTCAAATAAGTTGAGAATTGAAACAGGAAGACACGGCAGTAATATAGGATTGATCGTGAGGAGCGAGTATGCCAAACGAAATTGAAAATGAGTATCATTTTTTGTTAGTATGTCCTCTTTATAATATTCGTGAAATCTATATACAAAAATATTATTGGAGAAAAACAAGTGTCTTCAAGGCCATTCAACTTATGTCAAGTAGTTCACAGGGAGTCTTACGTAAACTTGGTAAATATATATATGAAGCATTTAAACTGAGAGAAGCATTTTTTGTTAAGTAGCTCACTTTCACTCTTTTGTTCAAAGAGTTTGTCTCAAGTGCAAATTAAACGAATATCTTGTAATCTAGGGTCATGCTAGGGTCTAGGGTCATGATTATTACTTGCATATAGTTGTATAAATGGTCGCTTCGACAATCTAATTTCAGATGTATACCATGTACTATGACAAGGGGCAGGATATGCCCAAGTCTAATAAACCTATTAGCTTGATGGGATCGAATCATTGAAACCTTCGCCATAATTCAGTTTCATTCGTTTCATTTTAGGCTGATTTATACAGAGAACCTGACTTATCTTACCTGGACTCTGCATGCACGGACCGCTTCCATAATCCAGTGATCGTCGTGCCGGAGCTCCACAGCTGTTGTTACCTGGTGAGCATGCTTCATTTCTCTTCTTAGGCTGCTCAGTTCCACACCTTTCATGTTGCCCTTTCTGGAATACATAAAGTATCTGTTCGATTGGTTGGGCGCGCGGAAGTGGTGCAGACTGGCCATGAGGCATCAACCCCAGACCAATAGTTTGACAATTGGTTGTTGAGTAAAACAACATCTTTGTAAACGTCAATGAAGCAGTAAAGTGTCTTGTCCCGATGATGATGATGATGATGATGATGATATTTAGTATGTATTAAGGGCGTGTGAGAGACATTGGGATCAGAATACTTTTGATGCTTGAATGTATGCGAAGATATTTGCAGACATGGACGCAAGTTGCACGTACCGGTGCGTACAAGAAATTTTGGCATATGTCTGAAAAGCACTCTATTTGATAAAATACTTTTCAAATGATTCTTTTCTTCACATGATTTGTTAGGATTATTTCCAGCGTTTGTGTGTGTAGTTGAGGTGAGATGGTTGCGGCGGGTTGGTCGGCTATCAGTCGTCTTCTGAGCAATCAGATATTTCATATGATGCCATACTGAATGCCAAAATTGACAATATATATATCAACTGCTTGCCATTGCTTTCCGTTAAAGTATGTTACGGACATGGGTTTTTGATCAAACGAAATAAGCAAACTATATTAATCATGAAGCCGAAAAATACTTGGTGTAAGTTGTTCGTATTCTAATATCCAAGCAAATGATGTGACCACTGTATTGAATAAACATTATTTCAAGACCATATATCGAAGAGCCTCACCCCAAACAAGGAAGCCCAAACAGCTTCGTCCAGAATTGTCACAGATAAATGCGATGTCTTTAACTCAGCTCATTTTCTTGAAATATGAATTTGTCCTTTGTCTGTGGCCTTAAATAGTGATTGTCTGAGGATCTGTACTGACTGACACGCACATGTGGCAAACTTTGTAAGATAACAAAAAAATGTGGTCCTTTCGTTCAAGTTTAGGCTTTTGTATTACTGAGAAGTCTCATGTGTAGACTAATCTTTTCTTGTACTCGGACAGTCTATGTTAACCATGTTAACTATTTGCCTCGTGAGTCGTACATGAGATATGGACCACAAAACAGTGTCACTTACCCCTACAGGTGAGTCGTACATGAGATATGGACCACAAAACAGTGTCACTTACCCCCACAGGTGAGTCGTACATGAGATATGGACCACAAAACAGTGTCACTTACCCCCACAGGTGAGTCATACATGAGATATGGACCACAAACGGTGTCACTTACCCCCTACAGGTGGAGTCATGCACTTTGAGATATGGACCACAAAACAGTGCCACTTACCCCTACAGGTAAGTCGTACATGAGATATGGACCACAAAACAGTGTCACTTACCCCTACAGGTGAGTCATTACATGAATATGGACCACAAAACAGTGTGTCACTTACCCCTACAGGTGGTGTACATGAGATATGGACCACAAAACAGTGTCGCTACCCCTACAGGTTAGTCGTACATGAGATATGGACCACAAAACCGTGTCACTTACCCCTACAGGTGGGTACATTACATGAATCTGGTTCCACAGAGCATGATGTCGCTTTTGGTGAGAGTCGTACATGAGATAACTGGACCACAAAACAGTGCCACTTACCCCTACAGGTAAGTCGTACATGAGATATGGACCACAAAACAGTGTCACTTACCCCTACAGGTGAGTCGTACATGAGATATGGACCACAAAACAGTGTCACTTACCCCTACAGGTGAGTCGTACATGAGATATGGACCACAAAACCGTGTCACTTACCCCTACAGGTGAGTCGTACATGAGATATGGACCACAAAACAGTGTCACTTACCCCTACAGGTGAGTCGTACATGAGATATGGACCACAAAACAGTGTCACTTACCCCTACAGGTGAGTCGTACATGAGATATGGACCACAAAACAGTGTCACTTACCCCTACAGGTGAGTCGTACATGAGATATGGACCACAAAACAGTGTCACTTACCCCTACAGGTGAGTCGTACATGAGATATGGATCACAAAACAGTGTCACTTACCCCCACAGGCTCGTCATCTTCTCGTTTTATATCCTGGTTCATCAATTGTCTTGATTCCCCATGTCCACCTTCTGCCATTTTATCTGGAATATCGATAAAATATTGAACAAGATTTCAGTTGAGAGAAACACTGATACTTTTGTTAATCATGGCCATGAGCGCCATTGAAACTCGTAAATCAGTCGTCAATATTTCTCGTTGTGTTTCCACAAAGGACAATGAACACTGGGGACAGAATTTTAAATAATGATAATGAACTATTGCAAGCACGCGTGAATTAGTGTATTTTCTAAATGCTGTCAAATAACAGGAGACTATATCAACAATTCACAATCCATTACTCAAAAAGAAAATCGACAACAACGAATATATCCTACATGTACAATGCACCCGACAAATATGAATATCGGTTACTCATTCAGACAATTTCACACATTCATGAAAGTCTATATACTTAAATATCGATTCGGATTTCACCTCAGTGGTACCACGACAATTTTGCACGGCGCTTACAGAAACTCTCATCTATTTGGATGAGTAGAGATCAGAAAGAAGGCAGTTCCCTGGGTATTTCAGCATGGTCAGTGATTCATGGGATAACAACACTCAGTTATATGATTAGATATAATGGATTATTACCCTACATCCCTCACATACATCAGTAAGCGAGACCGGAGCAAGTTGTAACAGGAGTACATTAAACTGGCGTTCTCGAACTCTCTCAGAAATTGTTATGGTGAAATCCTCCTGGATATTTAAGTCAGCATCAATAGTTTTGCTGTCTCTGGGCTATAGTTTTATCTTTAAAGCGAAA
>JAVTVY010004889.1:0-40704 GCA_036873755.1 Hanleya hanleyi
TGCTGTTTTCCAGGAGTGGACTCGGTGGATGGTGTAGAGGCTGCGGTGATGCCTCGCCGGGTAACAGGTGGGTCGTCAGCCGACGATCTTCGGGGGTATGGGCTTTTAAATCTACGAACAGGTAGCCGTACGGACGGCTTGTCGCCCCTTGAAACGCCTGCATGAAATGGTCGATGTTCTGAGGATAAATTCGACTACCAAACACACGGATTTGTGCTCTGTCAATGGGATTGGAGAACAACACAAAGTATTGGCAGTTCAAGGCAATATCTCTGGACGCCTTCCCTTGAGGAAAGAGATTCTGGGTCAAATAGATGACAAACAGATTCCGATGATGGGATCCTTTAGTAAACAAGTCGGCGACGTGTGAATTGCCCTTGGCCGCACTCATCAGATCGTCTAGCACTACCACGTTGGTCTGCTCGGGGTCAAAGTAATACGGTTCGTTTATGTCGTGGGGAATCCCTGGGACGAAGCTCACATTCTGTAACCTTGTAGTTTCGTAGGCGGACAGCCATTGGCTATAGCACCAAACAGCACGTGTCGGAGCTGGGGTTGCCACATCTCCCTCTAAGAACTTCATCACCCAGGACGTCTTTCCACATGCCGTAGGGCCGCTCACCGTCATCGTATAGGGATGCTCTACTACTCTTGTTGGACCTATAGCGGGACTCGGCTGTGTCTCTTGGTTGTGTTTGCGTTGAATGTGCCTGAGCATACTATCGCGACGAGAGAATGCTCTCTCACAGAACGTACACGTACACGACATGTTCATCAGTCGACCAATACATATGGACTGATGATGGGCACATGTTCATTCCTATATTTAAAGACTCTACCACCACCACATACACACCACCACCGACTCCACCAACACCACCACCGCACACCACCAACACCACCACCAACGCCACCATCAACGCCACCAACGCCACCACCAACGCCACCAACGCCACCACCGGGCGTGATCAGTCCATATGTATTGGTCGACTGATGAACATGTCGTGTACGTGTACGTTCTGTGAGAGAGCATTCTCTCGTCGCGATAGTATGCTCAGGCACATTCAACGCAAACACAACCAAGAGACACAGCCGAGTCCTGCTATAGGTCCAACAAGAGCAGTAGAGCATCCCTATACGATGACGGTGAGCGGCCCTACAGGGTGTGGAAAGACATCCTGGGTGATGAAGTTCTTAGAGGGCGGTGTGGCAACCCCAGCTCCGACACGTGTTGTTTGGTGTTATAGCCAATGGCAGCCCGCCTACGAAACTACAAGGTTACAGAATGTGAGCTTTGTCCCAGGAATTCCTCACGACATAGACGAACCCTATTACTTCGATTCCGAGCAGACCAACGCGGTAGTGCTCGATGATCTGATGAGTGCGGCCAAGGACAATTCGAAAATCGCCGACCTATTCACCAAAGGGTCCCATCATCGCAATCTGTCCGTCATCTATTTGACTCAGAATCTCTTTCCTCAAGGGAAGGCGTCCAGAGATATTGCCTTGAACTGCCAATACTTTGTGTTGTTCTCCAATCCCATTGACAGAGCACAAATCCGTGTGTTTGGTAGTCGAATTTATCCTCAGAACATCGACCATTTCATGCAGGCGTTTCAAGGGGCGACAAGTCGTCCGTACGGCTACCTGTTCGTAGATTTAAAAGCCCATACCCCCGAAGATCGTCGGCTGACGACCCACCTGTTACCCGGCGAGGAATCACCGCAACGTCATATACCCCTACACCATCCGCCGAGTCCACTCCTGGCAGAGCAGCAGCAGCAACCCACCCCCATACAGCGGGTCCGCTTCATACCATCAGTCCCGGAATATCACCCAACCGTGAAGGCCCAACCCGTACCCGTACAAGGGAATGAACATAACGTGAACTCGAGGCTATGGAAGGATTTGTTCAAAGAAAGTATGGACGCCGAGATGGGCGAGACGTTGAGGGCCACAGGAAACAAGTTTCAACACAAAGGATATTCGAAAAAAGAAGCCGCAATTTTAGCCCATAACAGATTGGCACCCAGACTACGACGGGCTTTACGTCAGCAGTATGTCGATCTCGTGACCCATATGAAATTGTTGGACAAGGACCCAGTCCATATGGAAATCGAAAGAACAGCGTCGTTGTTGAAAACCTCGGGCATGAACTGGAAAGCGGCGTATGTCAGAGCAATAGCACAAAAGCAACATTTGTTTGAACGCATCATTAAACGACGTTAAAGCGTTAAAAAAGTGTGTTAAGCCGTTGAGACGGGCGTTAAGGCGTAACGACGGGCGTTGACGGGCGTCGCTGCATTTCGATGAATTGGTGTCAATTCCATGGAAATCAGAGCTTCTGAGCCAATTCACCAGGGCGTTGAAGCGTTAAGCTAAGCGTTGACGGGCGTTACTGTCTATAAAAGCGAGCGTATTTCCAAAAACACGCACAGTCGACGTTCAACCGTCAACATGACTTATACTTGCTCTGAGTGCGAACGCACGTTCACCAGACGTTACGATATGATGCGACACCAGAAAAATATACATGGGATTGAAGACTCCGAGGAGTCCGTTGAGGGGGATGCTGATACAGAGACTGCTGAGAGTGTATCGACTGATACCGAAACAGAGAATGCTGAGAGTCTATCTAGTGATACGGAGAGCTTGACCTCAGATAGTCAGCATACGTCCGTGGAAAGTGAGGCAGAACCTACCTTCTGGGATCGTATTGTGACAGCAGCTATCAATACTTACGCTGCAGCGATAGAGGACGCCGGAGAGGATAATTTACAACAGACGTACACCCAAATGCGCCCCCGCATCAGGAAAACAGCCATGGCGATCTATGAACAGTATACCTTACTACCGCTTGAAATGAAAGGCGACCCCACGCACAGGTCCATCATGAAGACCAAGCGTCACTTGGAAGAGGCTATGGGGCTACCACCCACCGAGGCCCTGGAAAATGCGATCAGAATGCGCAAACAACTGTTTCAGGACATGCTGCCCGAAGAATATCCAGGCCTGTCCGACGATGATTAGAATAAACGGTTCAGAGCGAACATGGCCGAAGATGGAACTTGCTGAAATGGCGACTTCTGATTGGACAAGAATACATCTAACGGACAAGAACGAATATGATAGATGCAAATGGTGGCCTCTGATTGGCCAAGAGTCTTTTTGAGTTGTAAACATACCCAACGCGGCTCCCCCAGCGTGGGTATGATGTGACATTGGGGAAAATAAACTATATGAAAAAACTTCTTGTTGTTGTTGTTCTCTCGTGTGTCATCCTTGTTGTTGTTGTTGTTCTCTCTCCGGTCTATATCATGGCGTCAAGGCGTTATGTAAGAGCGTTAAGGCGTAACGACGGGCGTTGACGGGCGTCACTGCATTTCGATGAATTGGTGTCAATTCCATGGAATATCTACAAAATCAGAACTTCTGAGCTATTTCACCAGGGCGTTGAAGCGTTAAGCTTGGCGTTGGCGGGCGTTGCTACAATATGACACCTCATACGACGCATTCGGACCAAGGATGGTCCCTCTCTACACCAAATACCTTCCTTTCACTGCCCCAAAATGTCCACGTTGGCTACTACTCGTACTGATGACGTCACCAATGACGTCACAGATGACGTGAACATCCCTCAAATCGGGGTCTACACCCCAAGAGCTACAAAATGACACCTCACACGACGCATTCGGACCAAGGATGGTCCCTCTCTACACCAAATACCTTCCTTCACTGCCCCAAAATGTCCACTTTACTTACTACAACCAACTGCGCATGCGCAGATTGACGCGACTTGCATTTAAAACCACGCCATTCTGACTCTACCCCACACAAGCTTCACTTTGACACCTTCCACGACCCATTCGGACCCATAGCGGTGCATCTCTACCCCAAACACACACCCACATACCCCCCAAAATGCCTGCTTTCTATACTACGGGCCAGACTGCGCATGCGCAGACTATTGAACACGGACGAACTATTAGTCCAGTCGGATGCTCCTCCACGACAGCTTCAAAATAAGACCTCATACGACCCCATCGGATCATTAGGGACTCACCTAGACCCCAAAACCACCCCGTATGGACCTATACACCCATAGCCATACAGTATAGGCCTATGGGCCTACCCAGGCCTCGGTGACTTTTTTCAAAAAATTTACCGTTTCGCTCCGGGACACTTCCTATCATGTTTGTCTTGACGAGACTAAGAAAACAAATCCAAACAACCATACCGCAAATGTCTAGAAGTAGGTTTCCCAGTGGGACAAACATTGGTCCTATACCCCTAATATGGGACTATATGGGTCTATATGGGCTGTATGGTACTTTTTCAAAAATTTCACCGATTCGCTCCGCGACACTTCCTATCATGTTTGTCTTGACGAGACTAAGAAAACAAATCCAAACAACCATACCGCAAATGTCGAGAAGTTGGTTTCCCAGTGGGACAAACATTGGTCCTATACCCCTAGTATGGGTCTATATGGGCTGTATGGTACTTTTTCAAAAATTTCACCGATTCGCTCTGCGACACTTCCTATCATGTTTGTCTTGACGAGACTAAGACAACGCGACCCGACAACCTATACCGCAAATTTCGAGAAGTAGGTTTCCCAGGATGGTCCTATACCCCCCATACCCCAAATAGGCATTTTCGCGTAATTTAGGATAAAGTCCGTGTTCCGTATTTTTTCAGGAAAAATTTTACATCCACCCATCCATGCTTGAAATATACTTCACTTTGATACCTCATACAACTTCATCGGCCCATTAGGGGCTCCCCTAGCTCCAAAACGTCTATTTTCATACCCTTTGGCCACCGCGCATGTTCAGAATGCCGACATTTCAATCCCACACCCAGCCCATCAGATGCCCCTTCACGAATGCTTCACTTTGATACCTCATACGCCCCAATCGGACCATGCAGCGTATTTCAAGTCTAGGGACTACTTTTTCTCCGCGGAAGCTTTCTTCCGCGACCGCATCACCGCCAGACCGCATCACCGCGGAGGAATACACACGCCCGATTGACGCAGACCGGAAGTGACGTCATACATGACGTCACACTTCAGTACATGTTCTATCATGTTCACACTCCTGCATGTCATAAAAGACCGATTCTACCTTATTTGGAGGGTTCCCGAAAAGGAGGGTTCCCGATTGGCGCTCTCTTTCGGGTACCCCAAATAGTGACGTCATACATGACGTCACACTTCAGTACATGTCCTATCATGTTCACACTCCTGCATGTCATAAAAGTAAATTCTACCTCATTTGGAGGGTTCCCGATTGCAGCTCTTTTTCGGATACCCTGAAAATGCGAAGGAATCGGGTTTTTATATACTACTTCTGTGTGTGTTAGCAGTTTTTTATTAATTCTTTTTTTGCCAAACTAGTATTAAAACAGTTGAATGTTAACCATTAATGTCACAAGTACGACAATGAGAAATTGCAATGACACAATTGTCGTGATTGCGTCATTAGTCGTCGACTCTGCATGCAGATTCGCCTGCTAATGACGCAATTTCGACATTAGCTGATGTCCTGGCAACTGCTAATTGCAGAACGGCGACAATCGTGTCATTAGTAGTTGCTACAGGGCTTGTTTTTCGTGAAAAATTTGCAACTACAGTGTGGTCACGGAAGCTTTTAATAATATTAACACTACATTATTGTGGACTCAAGGTCCATACCTAACCATCGTCCCTAAATTCACTTGTAGTTAACGCTGATCATACAAACTGTGGTAACTATGTGTGGCATGGGGTACGTGGGTCCATGCATACTTGAACTGAAAGGGGACAGCGGGGGAGAGATGGGTACAAAGATTGAATTAACAAAGCAATGATCTCACATACAATATCGAAATACGGTAATCAGTTAGAAATAACCGCTCGAACGGGATATAAAAGTAGTATAGAAAGGACCTTTGCCCGCGCATTGACCTTTGACCTCTAAGTGCACTTTGTGATGTCATTTTCGGTTCCGGTCACGTGACAGGAAGTGACCTTTGTTCCCTCCGCATGCGCACAATATCGGATAATAATGATGCGCAGGGGTCAAAGGTCACTTCCGATCACGTGACCGGAACCGGAAGTGACGTCACAAAGTCACACTTGTTTCCCAGGCTTCACTAGGGTAGTGTGGGGCGAATAAATAGAGCAGGTCGTGCTCAACCGGACGAACCAATGCACTATAAATACGACGGTTATAAATTCGTTGACCATGTCGCCAGTCCTACGAACACTCCTTCCCCTTACATCCGAGATAGGGTTACACGTATATGAGGATAAAGTCACCATCGTTGAAGACCAGGATGTTTGCTGGTCGGGCCCTGAGTCCACATCAATAGCGGTTACGCTACACCGTGACGGCTGGACAAACTTTGAACGGGTATTGAGCGGTGAGCTCGATGGTGACCTCATTCACGTGGAGAATGTCATCAACGTACACCGTGGGTCATGCTTCACACGCCTGGGGCGTTACCAGGATCCCACCCGAAGCTTCATCTTAGACTCTGATCTATGGACGGCCTTTGAGAAAGTAGTGTCTATTGTGAACCAGCTGTTTACACCGGACGAGCGGTCAGCCGTCCAGTGGGCCTTGTCTCGTGCTATTGACGACGCACTGGCCGAGTCCTATGAGCAAATTATCAACCGCGTCAAAGAGACCGACGAGAGGGACTATCCGGTTCTCTCCTCCGTGGCCTACAAAGATATCCTGGATAAACTTAACACCCGTATTCCATCGTCGGAGGACGACGACGTCATAGATTACCCAAATATGCTCAGTCAAACCAGTGACAATCGCATCCATACAACTGAGGCCGGTACGGCGTCAGCACCCAAATGAAAGCATCCAGAAAGGAGCTTTGACCTCAGCGCCAGATATTCACAGATAATATGGGATGTACGTTTTATGTTGCTATCCTATGATCCACCATATTGACGACTAATAAATAGAGCCGATTTTGCAGGACTGGACTCACTTACCTTAAACCATGCGACGTGAAAGGTCCGGCTCACCGTTCACCAGGAATCCAGTCACCACTGAGGATGGAAACTTTACCACAGATCTCGAAGAGCCACCCGCGGAGGTACTACCGATACCGGAAGTTGTGAGATCGATCCACCAGTGTCATTGGCCTACCATCCGGCACTGTTTTCACCGACATCGCCCTAAATTGGACTATCGCCTATACCATCGCCCTATCGCCTATACCATACTACCATACTACGCCTATACCATACTACGCCTATACCATTTTCGAGGATCAAGCCACAGCCTTCAAATTAAATATCACTTTTGGTTATTTATTACGGCATATGGAGACGGACCAGCTCCGGTACTTTTACCCCAGTCACCAGCCCTTCACCATTACGGATCGTGCGTCCACGGACACGGCACTGGCCCAACTAGAAAACTTGAATAGCTTGGAATGGGCCCGACAACAACGCCTCAACAACAAATGGCAGGTGGAGCTGACGACGAATGTTACGTTTTACGTGACTAAAATGATCGAGCACCCGATCCTTTTATCTCATGTCATGGACATTTCTTCCCTATAAATACGAGGGTGTGCCATTCACGTACTGGCCATGACGAAGCATATAATACTGGCGTTTCTCAGCTTGATCCCCGAGGTCTTCCTGTACGTCTATGCGGATAAGTTCGATATCATGGAGGAGGGAGACATCTGTGATGCGGACCCTACACAACAGCGCCCGGCTCACATTCATCTGTCCAGGGAGGGCTGGACCAAATTCAAACGGGTGTTGTCTGGTGAACTGAACGGTAACCTCATTCACTTGTGTCACGATGTCCGACGCGGCCCCTTCTTTGCTCAATTGGCTCGGCTAGATGAGGGTACAGTGCATTTTACCCTCCACCCTGTTCTATTGTCAGTGTTGGAAGATGCCATGGCGGATGTGGATCAGGTGGTTACAGAGGAAGAGCGGTCATTAGACGAGTTGGACCGACCATTTGCCATGAACGATGTGCTGGCAGAAGCCAAAGAAAAAAAAGAAACTCCGACCCCGGCCAGATATGTAGATATATTCGTTATAAATAAAAGATAGAACCGGGGTCCATCATCATTTGCCACCATGAAGAACTGGGAGAAGGTGTTGGACACGTAGTATTACATTCCCGACAGTTCGACAGCCTATAGTGCATTATCCGCCCTCTATCGAGCGGCTAAACCCCAGGGGATACAACGAGCCCAAGTCCGAGATTGGTTAAAAAAAACAAGACGACACCTATACCTTACATAGAGCTGCCCGCCGCCATTTTTCACGGAACCGGGTCATCGTTGGTGGTATAGATGCCCAATGGCAGGCCTATTTGGTCGATACGAGCATCTTTTCCAAACACAAGGATGGGAATCCGTATATTTTGACGTGCATCGATATCTTGTCAAAGTAGGCGTGGGTAGTACCCATCCGAACGAAAACCGGGGAAAATCTCGTAGCTGCGTTCAAGGGCATCTTCAAGACGGATCGCAAGCCGTTGCATTTGTAAACCGACGAAGGCACGGAATTCCTCAACGGACCCTTTCAACACTTTCTGAAAGCCCTGAAGGTGTTCTTCTTTCACACGTACAGCGAGACGAAGGCTTCCGTTGTCGAAAAGTTCAATCGGACGTTCAAAGGCCGCATGTATAAATATTTCACATGTCAGAATACAAGGCGGTACATCGATGTTCTCCCGAAACTTGTGCGTGGTTACAATCGAGTCTATCACCGGAGTATACAGAGAGCACCCATTACTGCTACCAAACGAAACGAAGCCAAAGTCCGGCGTGTCTTGTACCTCATGCAGCCTCAACCACGATCGAAGGAGGTGTTCCAGGTCCTGGACCCTGTACGGATCAGTTAAGTCAAGGGCGAATTTGAGAAGAGTTACCTCCTCAACTTCCTGAATAAACGCTGCATACCCCGACAGCCAGTATATGAACTGGGGGATCTTCAAGGAGAACCGTTGCAAGGAACGTTTTAGGAGAAAGAATTACAGCCCGTGCTGAAAACAGGCCAAGACTACTACACTGTGGAACGTATCCTGAAGATCGAGCGACGACGAGGTAAGACCGTGCATCTCGTGAGATGGCAAGGCTGGCTCAGTTCCTTCAATTCCTGTGTCCCAGACAACGAGATGAAACGGCTATAAAGCCACGAACAACAGCCGGTTCGATCATGAACACGGTGCTATGGACAAACAGCAGCTGCCTCTGAACACAGCGTATTCAAAATCGCGCAAAGCACAAGTGGGCTTTGTGGTGACATTGCTAACCCTGCTGGTCATTTTATATGGGGGTGTGTTTTACGACGTGGTGTACCTTAGCACTGTTTTCATCCCACCAAAGACACAAAGACACAAGCACCAGTTGGTACAGACCCCCTCCATGTTAGCACCCATTAAACCCGTCATCGAAACGAGCCTAGTCATCACCACCACTACCACCACACCGAGTATACAGTTCAGGACATCATCGAACCCCACACCAAGTATTGCAGTGCCTACTACGCTTGAAAACCCATCGGATTTCATCACCCACAGTGAACGCCGTAACGTACCGACAACGACGAACAATGTTGACGCACCGACGACCCGGTTCACTCGTACTAAATTGACAAGAGCGGGTTACCACGACAGCGGATACACCTCCAACCATGGACCCCCTGTGGCCCCACCGCAACACCTGCCTCATTGCGGGGCCGACGGGCTCAGGCAAGACGCACTTCGTCCATAAAGTCGTTCAACACACCGACAACATGATTACCCCACCCATCGCGCGGGTCGTGTGGTGTTACGAAGAATGGCAAGCGTCGTATGCAGCAATGCCCAACATCACGTTCGTGGAAGGCGTACCCAACCTGAACGACTTGGTCCGTCATTCATAATTCAACCGTCGTCCATTAGAGAATATCAGCGTCCATAATCCAAAGACCTATTCCATATTCCATATAACAGTATTAGCACCAAATTCAAAAAGACAATCATAGTATACATAAACATATTCTTGCTTCCTGCAAGAGAGAAGCGATCAACAGTTTTCAATGATGCCAGCAGGACATCATGATGTTCCAAAAATATCAAATCCGTATCGCTGATCAGTATTCTTGATCCATAATATAAAGAGACGGATGCTCGGGTCACCCAGCTCTTTACCAAAGGCAGTCATCATCGGTGGCTCAGCATCATCTGCACTGTGCAGAATCTGTTCAGTAAAAACAAAGAACATCGGAACATCAGTTTAAATGCCCATTACCTGGTGGTGTTTAAAAATCCGAGAGATACCACTATACTGCAGCACCTGGCGAGACAGCCGGGTGCTGTACTGGCTGGGCTGATCAGTGTCCAAGATAATAGGAACTGTGGACACTCTCGTGTTCTGGCACATGTAGGCACCGTCGTGATATGACTGAGAAAATGTTGAAAATGACGTTAAATCCTACTCACTGACTCACTCACCTGGCGAGACAGATGTACCCCGGACGCACCCGGTTTGCATTGGAAGCCTTTGAAGATGCAACAACCCCTCAACACGGGTATATGCTCTTCGACCTCAAGCAAGCCACCCCCGACCACTTTCGACTACGGGCCGGTATTTTTCCTGGGGAGACCCACCACGTGTACATGCAAAATAATGTAAACACACCCACAGTGGTGCCTCCAGCTGGGGTGTGTGTTTGATGATGGGGATAATAAAAGAATTAATACAACATCATGGTTGACTTTGTCTCTGAAGTTAAAGAAATATTCAGGAAGTATCCCACAAGCGATAAAAAGGGCAGGGTTGTGGGTTCCAGCGTTGTACAGGATGTCCGTTCGCGTAGGGAAGCACGCTCCGACGCTCCATGTATTGAAGCCCGCCTCACCCGAGTTGGTTCGGACTATTGTAAGTAGCGCGGACCCTGACCTTGTTCGCTGTGTGTGTAAAATCGGGCATAGTGTCTTAAAAGGGAACGTGCCACCGACTTCGGCTCAGAAGACCAAGTTCGCCAAGCATAAGACAGGTCTCCGAACCGAGTCCCACAAGCACAGAAGAAAAAGATCTTACAGAAAAGCGCCTTTCTCGGTGTGAGCCCCGTTGGCCGCTTCTGTATTAGGCCCTCTACTTGGTGGAATCTTTGGTCGACAATGAACCACACAAAAAAAACTGGGAATCATCGAATCACGCCTGCTTCAAAACCTCCAATCGCTGTATCCGATCCCACCTACGATGAAGACGATCAACACACTCGATTACGAGATGCAACAGATACTACAACGACCGCTGTTAAGCCACAGTGAGAAAGTACAACAGTACAATCAGACGCTTCAACGGTACATAACGTTCATGGACCAATAGAAAACCCCTGAACCAAACCCAGCGTCAGTCGCACAGCCAGCACAACACGTACCACCAACACCACTTGTCCCACAGCCGCCATTACCAGGTGTATCATCCACAGTCCCACAGTGGGTCGAAGACGAAGTCTTACAGAGTGTACCCGCGTCGTTCAAGAAACAAGCTGGCCTGGTATTACAGCGAGTGAAAGACAATCCGAACATGACCTGGAATGATAATGGCGAACTACTGGTACAGAACCAGGTTGTCCACGGTACCCACATGACGGATTTAGTGAATGACTTGATGCGTCAACGTAGGTCGCACAGGGATCCTCAAGGATGGGAGATGTTTGCCCAAGGCTTGAAAGACATGCATGTACCACAGGAATTTGTGGGGACCCCCAGCGCTGGGCCTAAATGCAGCGTGACATAGAACAGCAATCTCCGGTACGCGCACTCCACAAGTCATAACGACCGACTCGACCCACACGGACCTGGGAAGCCAAGTGGGAACCGGAGTCGCCATCCAAAACACCACAAAGAATACGCTATTTACGGAAACCTTTCACACGATTTAAAACACTACCCCTTGTCAAGACAGACCACTTCTTCAGAGCCGTGAAACGTAGCAGGTCACCGCGACGATCACGACGTAGGAAACAAGCTCCCAAGACCTGGGAACACTACTGAACCAACAGCGGCAAAAGGAAAGCTCACTCGTCATGTTTTGCCTCACACTACCCAGTAATAGCTTGGCTGTGGTGTTTCTCAATAACAGCTTAGCCCATTATGTCACGCAGCTGCCACATCCCTTACATCTCCCCGGACGTTGGGAGTGTGGCCTGGTGGATATGCAGTACCCGTATACGTTGTACCACGTGCAACATGATACGGTGTGTTACGAAGTCGTATACGAATGCAATTACAAGCGTCTAGTCCGTCATCCATAATTCAGCCGTCGTCCATTAGAGAATATCCGCGTCCATTAGAGAATATCCGCGTCCATAATCCTATAACCTCACTCATCCCGAAAACCAGTACTATACACCCAAAATAGTCATACATGCGTTGCGTAACCTCCTCAAGAGCTCGAGACCTGGAGGAATCAATATCTTCCTGTTTGCGAACATGATCCAGATGGAGTACCATGAGTGGGACCACAAGTTCCTGATCATTCTTCGGACCAATGGGATCGTACGTTTCAGCAAGACCTTGAAAAAGCTGTGTGCACTGGAGACGGATAACTATGTCGGGCCCGGTCGGCTCCAGGGAAAGACGATGCTGGATGTTAAGGTTGGTTTGTATGAACTATGTCTATTCGGAAGTGGTGGATGGTCACATTTTCGGCGATATCGATGTGCCCCTGCTTCGCCTCTGCCCAGTGCAGATTAAGTCACTCAGGGCTTTAACCACGTACTCTATCTACCGGTGCGACAAACTGACATCAGTACCATGACCATCGATATAAGGGTTGACCCCTAGCAACCTCTGGCATTCGAAAGTGGGAAAGTGGTGGTCACACTTCATTTTCGACAAGCACGTTCTCCCAACTTTGTAAGGTACCTTACGAGTGCGATGCACACAGCTATATGGACTAGGGACTATGTGGAACAGGCTGGTGGTGGCCTATCTGTATTTGCAGGTACATGCATCTAACGGGGACATGTGCTGGAGAACGTGGTCGGGAGCATCTCAAAATGTTCCTGCCCTCGGTGACGCGTGGGGTAAAAGCGGTCGGAAAACAAGCGGCCCGAAGTGGGGTGCAAGCCCTAGGAGAGGCGTTGAGCAGTGTCCCTGTCCGAGAAGCATTGAAACGCCCAACCGTAGGGAATAAAATACATGCACCCCCGAGACTGCGCATCAGTTGACGACCGATTCATCGAGGACACACATCGAAGACCCGGGATATCTTTGTGTTAACATTCCCTTAATCCACCAACGATGAATTTGATTTGTGGACCGTCCTGCCCACACAGGCCAGTGCCGAACAAGGATTATGGGTGGCGCATCTCCCGCTCTCCAGCATCATCAATGAAACAGGGCCCATCGAGCTCACCATCAGCAATGCGGATACAGCCTATGTGGATTAGCCCATACGTACGCCTATGTGAAAGCCAAGCTCTTCAGTGGGGATGACTCCAGAATCATCGACCGTGCAGCGGTCGGCCCGACGAATATCTACCTACACTCTAGGTTGCAACAGGTGGATATTTTTATCAGCGACAAACTCAGGGTTTCATTGCGAACGGCAACTCGGTCGATCGCATCGGTCGGCTGTACGCAGACCTCTTCATGCTAGACTGGTACCTTTTGAACAAGATCCTCATCAAAATTCGACTGATACAGGCGCCCCCGACCTTCGCCTTGATGGCCACTGACATAGCGGGGAATGTAGCTGATTATAAGATCATCATCCAAGACGCAGTCCTGTATGTCCGAAAAGTGAAACCGAATCCAGCCATCAAGATGGGGCACCCCAAAGCCGTGGAGAAAAAACAACCCAGTACCCTATCCGATGTATGCGAACCAAAGTGTTCTCTGTACCTGCCGGAAATATGAGCGCCAACAAAGAAAATCTGTTCCTGAGGAAACTTCCGAAACGATTGATCATGGCCTGTGTTGAGAATACCAGTTTCATCGGAGCCTATTCAGAGAACCAGTTTGACTTTAAACACTTCGGCATAAATTTTGTGGCACTGCATGTGGAGGAACAACAGGTCCCAGCCACGGCCTTAACGCCGAACTTTTGGCTCGAGAATTTCTTTCGAGCCCATCAGAGCCTGCTTACACGACCGGTCAAATCAACCAGGATGAAGGGAATATGATCAGTCGGGAGGACTACGCTAACGGATACACGTTGTTCCGTTTGGATCTGAACCCACCTTAGAGAATGGCCATCAGCTGAACCTCGCCAGGCAAGGCAACTTACGGTTGGAAATCCACTTTGCACGAGCCCTCCGGAGCACCATCAATGTGATTTGCTACGCCGATTTGACAACATCCTTCAAGTGGAAAAGGCGCACAAAGTCCTGTGTGACTTTGCCGCCTAACATGGATGCAATTCAGTTCACTGCCATGCCGGAGAATGACCCACGGACACGCACTATCTTTCAAGGGGTGTTCACCCGAGATGTGTTCCCGTTAGGCCGTGTGTATCCTGCCGTATACGTCCTCGACACGGACTCGACGCATTGTCTAGGTCAACATTGGGTGGCCGTGTACTTGACAGAACTGCAGGGCGACTACTTTGACCCGTATGGTCTGCCACACATTCATCCCGATTTAAAAGCCTGCATGAACGAAGGCACAGAGACGTGGTGTTGGAATAGTCATGCGTTGCAAGGCCTGCATCACAGTGGCGTGTGCGGCCAGTACTGCCTGATTTCCTCCACCACCGTTGTCGGAGACCAACGCTACCCTCCATCCTACAGATGTTTGACGAGTACCTTCAAGCTATGATGTGCTGGTATACGACTGGTATACGACTGGGCCGCAGATCATTTTAATGTACAGGCCCTCTTCTGGGTTTAAGTTCTAACCATTTCAATGTACAAGCCCCGTTATGGGCCTCAGCTTTCACGTGGTTGTCCTCACATTGTTGTTATTTGTTAGTGTTGTTCTTGAATAAAAAAACAAATGAGATCTCACCCAAAACCCTGTCTTGTGTATTTTTTGTACAATAGGTTACGAGCATAAACGAGTGGTCATAAATGCCCAATGCTTGAACATAAATGTGGGATTCTAATTTTAACCAAGCTGGTATAGGCAAGTCAATGACTCAGCTGGGAAAGTAGCCAGTGGCCTAGGATGGGGTCAAATGTAACCAATGAATGTCCGAAAACAAACCAATGCAAGAGCAATGCAGTAAAATAGAGAGCCAATGAAATCAGCCCACAGACCTAGTACATGTTTTGGTCTAGGTTAAGAGCGGGCATTCCATCACAAACTTTTGACAAGGAAGGAACATGGCAAGTTACAAGAGCAACAGATAGAATGAAAAAACTATAGACTTTGAGGTGCAGGGGAAGACCAGGAAGACGACGAGAATGTCCAGAGGCGATATTGATAGAAAGCCGAGGTGGAGCAACACGGTTGATGGGCATGTATTACCCGTCTACCTGAACCGTCTACCTGGACTGCCAGGGGGGGGAGGGGAGAGAGAGAGCCCAGACCATCATCCTAGGGTACTACTCGACATCAATCGGGTAGTACGTCAGTCCACGCCTCCAATGGATTCTCCCAGCAAAGTGAAAAAACACTCTTAAATCATCCAAAGGCCCTTTTTAGGACAACCATTCTTTGCGAAAGAGCACTTCTTGTTAAGCACAATGCGCAGCACCATACCCTTACCCCACAGTACCCTGGGAAAACCTGAGACCAGGCGACTCATTTGGTGCAATTCCCATGTCTCTGGTTCTCGGTATAGGACATGTGGACAAAAGGAGGTTAAGCTGGCGATATTGTCGTGGGCCATGTATGATGACGTGCATTCCGGGAGATTAACATTGTAATAAATGAAGGACATATACAGCCGTATTCAGGGGTAGATGACTCTTGCTGGGCATAAAGACTAGGCTCCGAGCCCTGTACCTCGATGTACTACAAAGCCAGACCAGTGACAGTGGAACCAAGGAGCGCTTTGATGTCGTCCAGAACCAGATGCGCTCCTACACCCAGCAGCGCGATGCCTTCACCTTCTTCTACCCCAAGCGCAAGGTTCTCCCAGATGGTGTGACCACGACGTATCGCGATATCTAGAGTGATAGATACCCTATAAATGCTAAAGTAAAGGTGAACATTTTCAACATTGGCTGTTGTTGTTGTTGTTGTTGTTGTTGTTGTTGTTAATTGGATCGATATGCAAGAGGTGGGAAAAATTGACGACGTCTGCCCACTAAAAAGCAACCATATGACTCCACAGGAAAGCTTCCCTCGGCACCTCACATTAAATGCCTAGAATACGGTGGATTTTCGAACGCAGCCTTAGTATCTCAGCCGCGCTTTTATTGCAGCTGTTCATGTGGAAACTCTGAAGTACCCACACGGCCCTCAGCACCGGCTTACGCGGATTAGATACGCTATCCCGGGAGCTGTGATGACAGATCAGCTAAAACAAATAACTCATCTGATGTTAATGGATGAGCATTGAAGACGTCTGATGGAATGAACCTGATAAATGCAATAATACCCAGAAAAACTAACCTGTCATGTCCGACGTCGTGCGGCTTAAATTTCCCACCAAAACAATAAACCTACATAGTTTTGACGAAAGACATGTAGAGAGGACGGGCCTAGGGGACTAACAGTCCACCAGCAGAATCCTATCCTATACAGGTAATAAATTGGAGCGATATGCAAGAGGTGGGGAAAATTGACTACGTCTGCCGACTAAAAAGCAACCATTTGACGCCTCAGGAAAGTTTCCCTCGGCACCTCACATTAAATGCCGAGAATACGGTGGATTCTCGGACGTAGCCTTAGTATCTCAGCCGCGCTTTAAAAACGACATGGACTTCCGTGATATTATAAATATCCAAGTGACCGCTTTGTCCACAAACACTCAAATTTCTTTTGCGATGGGCTTCATTTTCCTCGTATTTCACTTTTAAATGTTTCTGCTTATCCAACCCAACAGTCCTTTTCTCCCTTCCTTGTCAAATAAAAGCGTTATCTCAAACAAATCAGCAGTCAAATGTTGCAGGAACACAGCACAAATTCAATCATCATGGCTTCTACCGGATGTTATATGATTCCCGCATGCGTATAAAGTAATTTTAATACAAACTGCGTACAAGTTACAAAACCGGTGCACTATCTCCAAGTAGCGTTCGGTAAACTCATCTCATATCGAATACAAGCGGACACGGAATTCTCTTTCTCTATGTAGGTCACGTTTCCCCATGATAAATATACCAGTTTTGACATTCCCATAATAATTTTTCTGTGAGTAATTACTATATCCAGTTAAATGGATTTGAAGAGAAACGTGTGTTTTTTCAAATATGAAGATGTTATCCAGTTCGATATCGTAATAAATTAAGTTGTATATTTGATTGTTATGTAAGAAAATTGTGTGGAATAAATGCATGGGAGACCCTTCCACAGAGGGATTTCCCAAGTTCGACACGGTCATTGAGAGTGAGGTTTAATCGGATTTGACCAGTCAAAATAGTTTTCATATCTGTGTGATGAGAAGTTTCTTCCTACAACGTCTGAGTTCATTGGCTTAGGTGTAAAGGTTGTATTTTAGCCTCTGAGTTTGTTGTTGTCAAGTTACTCGCTTCCTTTGCGCATGCGCATATCTAACCGTGTGGGGCTTTACTATATGTGAAGGGGTGGTAGGTCTGTGTTTTGTGAAGTTCTTGAACAAGCATCTCGTAGCGTCAACGGGAATATACATAGAGATCACGCATATGTTCATTGTTAAACGAATTCCTGATACATTAAAGTATTATAAAAACTAAAGTATTTACTAAATTTGGGGGTTTGTGTGATTTGTACAGAAAGTAATTTAGCTTTGATACCCCTGCCGTGCATAATGGGATGCACTAAGTGTGACGCAGACGGAAGCCTAGGCTATTTATAGAACAGCTGCTTGGTGTTGCCCACGTCCGTTTTCGATTGATATGAGCCCCGCAGAAGAATCTCTGCTACACAAACATCACGATAAACACGATTATTTAAACGACATTCGCCCACATGTCTCCCTATGTCGTACTATGCATAATCCGAGAATTATTACCGACCCAGAATATGGGATATCCGATTATGTTCCCTTATAATTTAAATCATTACTTTAATCAGTATTTTAGTAAACATATCAACGATGTGATGATTATGGACCCATCGCCAATATCCCGGGATACATAGTCCTCTGTTTGGCAATATACGCAGTGTACGATTAATACGTCTGCTCTCGGAGAAAGCCGGTAAACAAATGACAGCATGCGCGAAAGTAAGTTCCGCTGATAGACGGAGCTGTGGAAGTAATTATGCGCAAGTTACAAGAGACCGTACAATGAAGAGACTAGCAATCGGCTTTGAAGGCATGATCCTTGCGCCCGGATAAGCTAAGATGCGGACACTTGTTGATTTGCTGGCACCCGGCGCTAAAACAACACGTGCAGAGGTAAAAAATTGTGCGCCTCTGTTGGCTGACCTATATCTCTTATGAATACGACTATATGCAGGCGCTTTCAAAAACCGATCAATTCAAAGCCCGTTCCTTCTTATTCACCAAACGCTATATAGACGATCTTATCGCTGTGGATAATGGCTATATAAATGACGCATTGAAGGATATATATCCACCTTCACTGGACTTGAAGGAAACTACAGATAGCGCTAACGGCACATTATATTTAAAGCTATATCTACCTAGTTTAATCCGCCGCGAGTCCTACTACTACTACTACTCCTACTATTCCTCCGCTTTACTCACTATATAGCACGCTATGCGGCGTAAATGGCAGGCTATGCGGCGCACTCATCGACCTAATTAATAACCTCCACCGCCGCTATCGACCTAATACCAGTGCAGTGTTAATAAGATGGTCTTCATAAGTTGCACTACGACCTAATACCGAGAAATCGTACACCTCATCGGACTCAATTCTGCAGCTTGACCAGAAGAACTAGATCCCCAACTAGTCCCTGAACTCCCTGGCTCCCACGGGATTGCCCGACAACATCCTGATGCTGAAGTTGGGGGCTCCAGTGATGCTGTTCCTGATGGGGAGGACCGTTGAATGCGAGGTCGCCGTGAGGGTCAACAAATGGATGCTGGTGTTCCTTCCGAGGATCCCCCTCTACGACAGAAGTAGTGAGTTCCTCTTCACCTTGGTGCGCCGCCAGTTCCCTCTCATACTGGCCTTCTCCGTCAGCATCAACATGGGGCAGGGGCAGGAGAACCACAGGGTTGGCATCTTCCTGCCCGAACCAGTCTTTGCCCACGGCCAGCTCTACACCGCCTTCTCCAGGGGCAAGAGGGAGAAGTCCGTCAAGGTCTACATCGCTGACAATGTCGAGGGATTCACACAGAACATTGTATATGAGGAACTTTTCTAAGTTATCAAGTAGTCCTCTTCAGCAGCAGTCCTTGAACATCGACTCCAGTGATTACTGAGATTACTTTGATTGTAGAAGCATTAATACAGACCTATATTTACTTGAAATTGCATTTGTTGTCTTCTTAACATCACACATTTATAACTCTCACCTTCGGTGTTTAGTGGATTCGCTAACATTAGGCCAATATAGGCCCCTATATATCCACGCCGCCCCTCGCATATGATATCATTCTCCGTAATATATCTCTCTTTCGATGTTCCCCGTATTCTTAATGGGCGTTCTTCTCGAAATGGGAAACATGGGGTTTCCACTAAACCACATCCTTTGGACCAGGAGCAGGCAACTCCAGCGTCAAAGGGAAGCTTCTATTTATATAATTCTGTGATGTTTGCTTCAAGCGAAAGCGGCAACTTAAGTGTGGTTGTTTCTCCTCGTCTCTATAAAGATGAAGCGGGCCTCTCTCTCGTCGACTTTACGACAAAAGAGATGATTACAATTTCGACATCGTAAACTAAGACCGTTCTGGACAGCAATATTCCAGTGGGACGCAATTCGGTGAACTTGCAGCATTTGCTAGATCATGTTTTAAAGGTGACGATTTTAATCAACGTCACAAAATGTTTGTTCAGAAACTTATAAAACAGCGCTATACCACCAAGCGCCTCCGCTTAAACTTTCTCAATTTGGGCGATTGGCAGTACGTTTCTTAACTCGTGTCTAATTCCGCTTAACCCGGGTCTAGGGGCCATATGAACCCATGTACTTCAAGATCCGCATGGTGTTTATATGAACAGTCACAATCAAAGCCTGACTGAGATACATCATTCTCTAGATGACAAGTTTACTACGAATATATCGATTAAGAATACTGATCAACGATACGGATTTGGTATTTTTGGAACATCATGTTGTCTTGCCGTCATCACTGAAAACTGTTGATCGCTTCTCTCTTGTAGGAAACCAGCCCATGTTTATGTATACTATGACTGTTTGTTTTTTTAATTTGGTACTAATGATATTATATGGAATATGAAATAGATCTTTAGATTATGGACACGGAGATTCTTTAATGAACTACGGCTGAATAATGAATGACGGACTAGACGCTTGTAACAAGCTCTAACGGAGAGCACAGGGAGACTTAGATGCCAATTTCAACGCTCACTAGCAATCAACGTTTTAGAAGATTGTTTCAACAATTGTCTCTTGGTATACATAAAGAAAGGCTTCAACTCCGTATACACGGGATATCTGGTCTTGTGTGAGAGCCAGCTTGTCGATACTGTGAGTATCAAATCCTGGGACAGAGTATCTGGTAAATTCCAGATATTCCGTTCCAGGATTTGATCCTCATATAGCTTGCCGATAGACGTTAAAGGTCACAAGCCTATGACTAGAATGAGGACTTGATTTTCGGTTAAGTTTGATTGGTCATTAAACCTGACGGGCGAGAAATTGTTTGCGATATATTTTAAAATGATTCTATAATATTCAACACCAAAAAGTATCCAAACAACCTTTTAAAATTTTAATAGAGAAAAACTCGGAGACAGTTTGATTGCCCACCCCACATATTCGCTGTGATTGCGTCAGAGTAAATGAGAAATAGGGGCTCTGGCGAAGGTTTTCTAGGTCAGTAAGTCAGCATGACGTCATAAGTAGGTCGAGGAGTCATCTATGTATAGAAGGAACATTCGAGAAGGGGTGTTCTAGGGCATCGTCTATTGATAGAACCTATAGGTTCAAAGTTTGCTCACCGCACCGTGTGTTGCGATGTTCGAGGTTATCTATTCACCGAATTGCGTCCATAGCCCGAGGGGTCAATGTCAACGCGGTACACAATTTTATTACGAGTTATCTTCGTGTAATTCATTAATTGATATACCGTTCACTGTATGTATGTACATAGCCCAAGGTATGCCATAAACGATCGATACTATCAGTGACCAGACTATATATGGCTCTGGGATTCGGATCAATATTGCATAAACTTCACTCGCACTAAACGTACGTACACTGATATCTATTTGTTCTCCACATACATGGACAGTATATACCCGTTATCGCTTTTTTCTATATTTAACATGTATGTAGCTGCAAATCTTTCAATAAGGTCGGACATGTCCGAACACGCTTGATATAACTAGCACTGACATATTGGGAAAGAGGTGGAGGGGGCGGAGGAGGAGAAGGAGGAGGAGGAGGAATTATTTGAGTAGTATAAAACGCAGACAAAGCAGTACGAAGATTAAAAAATAATCGCTTTGTTCATCAACTCATAGCATTGCTTTACAAATAATGAGAGAAAAGTATCATCGGCTTATATGAATACATCGCTTTCGTTGTGGCTATCATTTTCGCACCTAATATTTCATTCAATGTTTATCTACTAATATTTCTACTGAGGTCTTTATTCGGAATCGATGCTTTCGGAGTCGTCCCTGAAACTGCTTTCCTCTTAGTCGTTAATGTTACTAACGCTATCGATCAACTTATCGAATAAGCTTTTCTTAATCGTCTGTCTGAGTGCTTCCTCGTAGTCTATGTAGTATAACGTTTGTAGACGACTCGTTGTTTTTAAAATCGCGTTATGAATATAATCAGTTTATAGATTTTGTATGTTAACGAGGAGTTTGTAGTATGTTTGACGTAAAGTCTTCATCATCGCTGGAATATAATCCTGCATAGCATTTTCACCAGACTCATCCTCGTCATAACCTTGGCTTGTATATTGCTGTTTTGTCTCGTCAATCTTAACGCTATAATCTCTTCCGATACGTTTACCGAACATCTCTCTCCACACATTATATCTGACCCGTTTTCGCAAATCGGTAAGTTGATCTATTTTCCCAGAATGGATGAGTTCGTCATTATCCCAACTCTCGTCATCTGAAGGGTATTTTCTCTTTCGTAGTTCCATTTCATTCCCGCTCCGATGGATTATTAGACTCTGCCTCTGCTGGGACTCATCATCATCTTCATTCCGTTTGAACCACGGTGTATCTGTCCTCGTATATAATTCCTCTCCCACTTGTTCATTCCTCTTAACGGACCATGGGTCGTGAGATAGTATCACGTTAGAGAGAGGAACTGGTATGTGTTGAATTTGTGTTGATGGATTATGAATTGGGGCTGGACAACGCAGTAGTTGTTGTTAGCCCACCATAACCAGATGGTGGGCTGTTCAAATCACTTTTCGTCCGTGGTCCGTGGTCCGTCGTCCGTCGTCTGTCCGTCCGTCGACCGTCCGTCCGTCGTCCGTCGTCAGTCCGTCCGTAAACAATTCTTGTGGAACTAGTGCATGGATCTTTTTCAAATTTGGTACACAGGTTCCCCTTGAGGTCTAGTTGTGCAACACACCTTTTGTGGTCCGATTCGAAAATCCAATATGGCCACCAGGCAGCCATCTTGGATTTCCCCATGAAACCTTGTTATCGCGATTTCTCAGGAACTACTGCATGGATCTTTCTCAAATTTGGTATACAGGTGCCACATGGAGTCTAGTTGTGCAAGATACCTTTTCTGGTCCGATTCGAAAATCGAATATGGCCACCAGGCAGCCATCTTGGATTTTCCCATGAAACCTTGTTATCGCGATTTCTCAGGAACTACTGCATGCATCTTTCTCAACTTTGGTACACAGGTTTCCCTTGGGGTCTAGTTGTGCAAGATACATTTTCTTGTCCGATTCGAAAATCCAATATGGCCACCAGGCAGCCATCTTGAATTTCCTCATGAAACTTAGTTATCGTCATTTCTCAGTACTGCATGGATCTTTCTCAAATTTGTTACACAGATTCTCCTTAGGGTCTAGTTGTGCAAGATACCTTTTTCGGTCCGAATCGAAAATCCGATATGGCCACAAGGCGGCCGCCTTGGATTTCCCCATGAAACTTTGTTGTCGCGATTTCTCAGGAACTACTGCATGGATCTTTCTCAAATTTGGTACACAGGTTCGCCTTGGGGTCTAGTTGTGCAAGATACCTTTTCTGGTCTGATTCGAAAATCCAATATGGCCACCAGGCGGCCATCTTGTATTTCCCCCCATGAAACTTTATCACGATTTCTCAGGAACTACTCCATTGATCTTTCTCAATTTTGATACAAAGGTTGTCCTTGGGGTCTAGTTGTGCAAGATACCTTTTTCGGTCCAAATTGAAAATCCAATATGGCCACAAGGCGGCCATCTTGGATTTCCCCATGAAACCTTGTTATCGCGATTTCTCAGAAACTACTCCATGGATCTTTCTCAAATTTGGTACACAGGTTCGCCTTGGGGTCTAGTTGTGCAAGATACCTTTTCTGGTCCGATTCGGAAAACCAATATGGCCACAAGGCAGCCTTCTTGGATTTCCCCATGAAACTTTATCGTCATTTCTCAGGAAGTACTGCATGGATCCGATCTTTCTCAGATTTGGTACACAGGTTCACCTTATGATCTAGTTGTGCAAGATACCTTTTTCAGTTCAAATTGAAAATCCAATATGGCCACCAGGCGGCCATCTTAGATTTCCCCATGAAACTATGTTATCGTGATTTCTCAGGAAGTACTGCATTGATCTTTCTCAGATTTGGTAGACAGGTTGCCCTTGTGGTTCAGTTGTGCAACATACCTTTTCTGGTCCGATTCCAAAATCCAATATTTCCATCAGGCGGCCATCTTGGATTCCCCATGAAACTTTGTTACTGCGATTTCTCAGGAACTACTGCATGGATCTTTGTCAAATTTGGTACACAGATTCCCCTTGTCGCCTAGGTGGGCAAGATACCTTTTTTGGTCCGATTCGAAAATCCAATATGGCTGCCAGGTGGCCGTCTTGAATTTCGCCTTGAAACATTGTTATCGTGAATTCTAAGGAAATGTTTCATGGATTTTTCTGAAATTTGGTACACAGGTCCCACATGGGGCCTAGTTGTGCAAGATACCTTTTTTGGTCCGATTCGGAAATCCAAGTAATACGCTTCAAATTAATACGGTATTCCCAAGTTGTGACGTTGCATCACAAGAGTCGGCGGATCAAACGGTGGGGCATATTCTATATATTGACTACAGAGAATATCCATATCTTCACCTTCCATATCAAGGAGTTCAAATAATTCGGAATTAGAATGTATTTCTTCAAATTTTAAATCAGTTTTCTTTAGTCCATGCAGTTGCAAGTGGACTGCCCCACCCTTTCGTCTGCCGGCGGGTCAGCTACATGAAGGGCGTCAATCTTGTGACACAATGTCACAACTCGACAACTGTAGACTACTGCATGTTTCGATCCAAGGGAAATAATCAGGATTCAGACACTTTCAAATTCGAAGTTTCAACATTACTGGGCGGACCGGATCCCTTCAGTATTAAGTATTGTACCATCTTACTATTTTCGAGCATGGTATCTTAAAAGAGATATCTCAAACTAGTCCAGTAAACAGAACAGAATTAGCATTCATTCCTAATTATAAAATCTTAAGTATGCCAAAGTGTCAGAGATTTTTCTTCGCTTCCAGCACCCAATGATGACACGTGCAAAAAAACAAATAAAATAAAAATACTACAAAACGAAGACGAAGGATCCTCCGTACATGTACATTCACTTTCAGACTAACTTTGCTCATTTCTCTTGTACTATAACAACCGACATAAGTACAGAAATCTTGAAACTCCTGAAACTTAGAAAGATAATATCTTGGTGTTTTTCAGTGTCCCTTTTTCGATCTGTTTCGCTCGGATTCGAAATTCTGTAAACAAAATTACAACTCAATCGTCTTAGTAACAATGGACAAAAAGATCCTCTTGTCATTAGCTTACAATTAGCGGACAATGGTGGGCGCCAAGATCCTTCAGGATTCCTCGTTACCCTTCTTCTTTCACAAGTTCCATTGGCGTCGCCATTGGCAGCCATTTTCCGCTGTATGGGGTTTTAAATCGAGGAACAGATATCCATATGGACGAGAAAATTTTGCACTAAAATGTCATATCCCGAGGAAAGATCCGTCTCCCGAACGTGTGAATTTGCTGTCTATCATATGTTTATTGAATAAAACGAAATAATGGCAGTTTAGCGTGATATCTCGAGATGCCTTGCCTTGAGGGAAGAGATTCTCAGTCAGACAAATTATGTACAAATTTCTGTGATGCGAACCGTTGGTGAATAGGTCGGCAATTTTTTCTTCGCGTTTTACCTCATCCATCAAATCGTCCAGGATAATAGCCTTGGTTTGACTGGGGTCGAAGTAAGACTCTTCGCCGATGTCATGATGTATACCGGGGAGAAAGTTTACATTATTCAGACTTGTAGGTTTATAGGCTGATTGCCGTTGACTGTAACATCATACGATGAGTGTTGGAGAGGGATCGATATTAGCACCCTCCAAAAATTTCATTACCCATGATGTCTTCCCACAACCAGTCGGGCCGCTGACGATCATAGTAAATGGATGTTCTGTTGCTCTTGAGTGAGCCATAGATCGAGTCTCTCGCTTGTGCTTATACGGATGTTCTGATATTATTGGTTGAGTCACGGTTGTGATAGGTTGAGTTCCCATTTGGTGTATAAATTGAAGTCTGATCAGGTTATCTGGACGCGAGAAAGTTTTGTGACACACCGTACACTTGTCATGTTGACGCTTCACTGGCAAGACGTAGACTAATTCTGATATCATTTCTCTCTATATTTTATACTATACAATATATCCTCCTCTTCCTTCTCCTCATCCTCCTCCTCCTTCTCCTTCTCCTTCTCCTCCTCCTCTATACAGCTATTTCACCTGCGAGTAGTCATGAATATTCTAATAATGAGCGTCTCCAAGTACTCGACCTTAACTATCGTTATTAAAAATATCTATTCCTTTTCCCGTCATACATTTTCTAGATGCCTCCGAGAGAGTGTCTTTCCGCTTTCAATTTACTGACGCTTGCAAGCCTGCTTTCTGACGCCGTCTATCGAGTTCTGCATTAGCCTGCGTCACAACTTGCCGTGTGGGTGAAATTAGTTGAGCAGTCGCTATTTCAGACGCATCTTTTGTACGGGATTTGTTAGCCGAGTTCCCGTACTGTAGCCTTGTGAAATATTAAGAGAGTTTGGAGGAGAATGCAGTCTCTGTCCCCTATTCTGACATGTTTCCAGCCTTAACCTTACCAGGCCTGAAGGGGAGGGACCAAAATGGCCCCCCGCTACCAAACTTTCTGCGCTATATCCGGAACGACAAAAAATTGAGAGCTGACACTCCGTGACTTGGTAGTATATCATATTGGGGTTATTTTGAGCCTACTTGCATAATCCCACAATTAGAGAATCATGAGTAAATTCAAGATGGCGGCCACGTGGGGTTCACATCACATTAAAATTTAAGAAATTGTGTGTTTCATAGGCGTGCTAAGTCGTTATTTTACGCACGGTTAGTATGTTTATATTTTAGGGCAAGGGCGAAGCCCGCGCCCTAAAATTTATAAACTTTCCCACACTAACCGTGCGTAAAATAACGATTCAGCACGCCTATGAAAACATTATTTCTATTCTATTGCACTACTCAAATTGATTATCAACAAAGATTAAAATGAAAGGTTGAAAACATATTTAAACTTTGACAACCTTTCTCCCCTTTTTGAAAAAAATCGTCCACTGATGTTGGGACGATACTCCCGTCCCGGTTGGCACCGTGCCAATATCAGTGGACGAGTTTATGTAGTCTCTCAAATGGGGAGTGATTTTGTCAGCTAAGTCAGTTGTTGGGAAATTACGTGGATATATGCCTATTTGTGTCGCTTTGTTAATTAATTTCCCGATGAAAACAACAGTTAAATTTGAGAAGGAAATTTCATCTTCTAATTTATTTGTTTGTTTTATTCGATTGTTAATTGTATGAAAGCAGATGTCCCTTTCCTCATCCGACTTGTGAAATGGAATCTCCCAATGAACACCTACACTTGACACATGTACATTTCACATAACCGTGGTAAATCTTGTAATTATTGCACTGTTTAGCTCGAGGTTATTGGCCTAAGTGTTATAGAATTACTAATTTATCACGCATTTTCTGCGGAGAAACTTCACTGTGACGTCATCAAAGCGTCCATCTTGGATATTTTGACATTTTCTGGTAGAGCCAAGGTTATAGTGTGGTTATTTTCAACTCCCTAGCTCAAGAGATGGGAAAAATAATTGAGTGGGGGGGGGGGGGCGGGCGAAATGGCAGGTCCCAAAACTACAACACATATAAGGGAAGAGGGAAGAGGTGCCGACACACTGATAGAGCCACATGACTCCACAGTATAGTCTTCTGGTTAACCTATTCTAAAGCTCATACCAAGAATCTAACGATTCGTGATATGTTTTGTATCTCAGGTACGCTTTTATTGTACCTGTTGATGTGGCAACTTGGATGACATGACCACACGGCTCCTAGCACCGGCATAGGCGGTATTATATACAAATCTAGAGAGCTATGATGGAAATGCTCTGACAACTCGTATATTGGTAATTAGTGATCTGTGTTGCTGTGACAACTCGTACACTGGAGATTGGTGAGCTGTATCGTCGTCAGATGAAAATGACTGCATTTAACACAAAAGACTAGTCTGTAAGGCCCGATGTCGACCCAGCATCAACTTCCCACAATACCAACATATAGCAAAGACCAAAAGGTCTGTACTGGGGGCGGGCCTCGGGGACGAAACGTTCACCAGCAGAATCTCGCCATATACAGGTAAAAATTACAACACATATAACATACAACACACAAAAGCCCAGGTCATATAGAGTTAAGGAAGCTCTACTCTGATCTACATAAAATTTAATCCACATATCAGCAACCTGACCAGACATTAATTTATACACCAAATGGGGACTCACCCTATCACAAACGTCATTTAACCTATAATATCAGAACATCCGTATAAGCACAAGCGGGATTACAAGCGTCTGGTCCGGCATTCATAATTCAGCCGTCGTCCATTAAAGAATATCCGCGTCCATAATCCAGAGACCTATTCCATATAACAGTATTAGCACCAAATTCAAAAAAGACAATCATAGTGTACCCAAACACAGGCCAGTTTCCTGCAAGAGGTAAGCGGTCAACAGTTTTCAATGATGCCGGCAAGACATCATGATGATCCCAAAATACCAAATCCGTATCGCTGATCAGAGACTCGGTCAATGGCTCACTCAAGAGCATCAGAATATTCATTTACTATGATCGTCAGCGGCTCGACTGGTTGTGGGAAAACATCATGGGTAATGAATTTTTTTTGAGCGTACTAATATCGATCCCTCTCCAACAAGCATCGTATGGTGTTACAGTCATTGGCAGTCAGCCTATGAATCTACAAGTCTGAAAAATGTACACTTTCTCCCGGGCATACCTCATGACATCGGCGAAGTGCCTTACTTCGACCCCGGCCAAACCAACGTTATTGTCCTGGACATATGATGAGTGAGGTAAAGCGCGAAGAAAACATTGCAGACCAATTCACCAACGGTTCGCATCACAGAAATTTGTCCATAATTTATCTGACTCAGTATCTCTTCCCTCAAGGCAAGGCATCTCGAGATATGACGCTAAACTACCAGTATTTCGTTCTATTCAATAATCCTATTGATAGACAGCAAATTCACACGTTCGAGAGACGGCTCTTTCCTCGGGATATTACATATTTCATGGCAAAACAACAACATACGAGCCAAGGTTATGACGAGGAAGAGTCTGGTGAAATTGCTACGAGGGATTATATTCCAGCGATGATGAAGACTTTACGTCGAACATACTACATACAAAACCTACAAACTGATTATATTCGTAACGATATTTGAAAACCATCCTCCTCCTCCCCCTCCACCTCTATCCCAATACGTTAATGCTAGTTATATGAAGCGTGTTCAGACATGTCCGATAGTGTTGAAACATGTGCAGCTAAATACATGTTAAATATAGAAAAAAGCGATAACGGGTATATAATGTCCATGTATGTGCAGAAGAAACAGATACAAGTGTACGTACGTTTAATGAGAGTGACGTTTATGCGGTTTTGATCCGAATCCCAGAGCCGTATGCAGTCTGGTCACTGATAGTTTCGATCGTTTCTGGTATATCTTGGGCTAGGTACATACATAAAGTAAACGGTATATTAATTAATGAATTACACGTAGATCACTGGTAATACATCTGGTGTACAGAGTTGACATTCACTAATAACATGATTGTAGCTTCGAGCCCCTTTTACGCGTTTCAGCTTTTCAAACTCTCTCTTCTCTATCCGATGGTGCGGGATTCAGTCTTCTAAACCCTCATTTTTCGCGGACATGAAGACTTTGACAAAGTCCGTATTATTTAGATGATGACGTCACTATGACGAAATCACGTTGATCAAGTCATGCGCGTAGTCCGGCGCTATCCAACGGTCAACGTGTCGGCTCTAAGACCCCTCCCGTTCTAGAGATACAGAGAATTGTCCAAAATCCGTCTAATTCATCTTGTGCCATCACTATGACGTCACATTGCGATCCTACGACGCGTATCTCTCTTGGGTATCCAATGACGTAATTATCGTCTCAGTAGCCCTCCCCTTTCCAGAGATATGGGAATTTTAGTGAATTTCGAAAAAAGAAAAAAAATCGAAAATCTTTTTTTGGACGGAAACGAAATTTCTAGGCTTTACGCGTTTTAGATTATAGATTCTGTCTATTTAACGAGTATATCTTAGTAACGTTTTCGGCGAAAATAGCCGTAATAGAATCATTCGTGCGAGACGAAGTATAAAAAAGAGGGTCAAACACCGCCACAGCTCCGCAGCTGTCCTCGGGCTACAATGGTCTATATTTAGATCGACCTAGAACTTCGCAGTGCTCCGCAGTAGGCTATAAGTAGGTCGACCGAACGCCGCAATCCGGGTCGATCGGTAGGCACGATGGATCGCGGACCTCCCGCGTGGTGACCCCTCGGCCTATAGATACGGTTCAATGCATAGATGACTTCGAACACCGTAACCCCTCGCGCTGTGGACACGGTCCGGTGAGCAAACGTTGAACCTATAGATTCTATCAATAGATGATTCCTCGACATACGTATAACGTCATCCTGACCTACTGGCCTAGAACACATGGCCAGAACCACTATTCCTTATCTACTTGTCGGGTGGAATGGCCTAATTTCTAGCAGCTGCAGCTCGCAAAAACGGCGGCGAATGTATGCTGAATTTTTTTTTGTTTGAGCGGAAAACTCAGGCTACCTGGCGTGGTGGGTCATTTGTGGCGGCGAATATTAGGGAATATAGTTTTGTCAAGATGTGCGCAGCCGATTTACTACATATTAAGTAAGGCTGTTTTTTTAGTGGTTTGTCACCTATAACGCTACCACACACTAAAAAAACACGTTACAACGACACTCTGAGAGAAACGTTTCTGGAGCGCATCATGCCTGCAGCTGGTGTCGGGCGTCGTGATTGGTCGTTATCCTGAATAGGTTTTACAGAGTATTATGTGGGAAAATACAGTCAAATTATCATGGTCGGCTTCGTTCAACTTGATTGCACATACTTATAGATGAAAAATAACATCCAAACAGGCGGAGCAAACTTTTAATTGTATTCTAGTCACACCCTGATTTCTTTGCAAGGGTGATACGAGTTGTGACATCTGTTTCGTTCTATTTTTCAGTCTGACCGTTCAACCAGTTGGCTGAAGCTGAAGGACAGTTGCTGTCGAAATCTAGTTCCATCGACGGGGAAATGTGCAGATTAGAATAAATAAAACGAAGTGAATATTACTTTGTGTTTCGAATGCCAATTAACGATTGCCCATTGCAATGATATGCGTAATCCTCAAAACTTGTTTTGGTTTGGTTACTCCATTTACATTTGGAATTTCCGATGATGCGGCGGAAAAGCTGATCCACTCACGCGGATCCGCGACTTAAAGGAGTACTTTTATATAGGTTCCTATTACAAAGATTAGTCTCTTGAAGAAATATAACTAACTATTTTACTGTCGTTGAGGGCGATAACCTATTATTTTTATTACAATTTGTGAAGTCACGTTTCCGCTTTGAGGTCGACTTGGGCGCCGCCATGTTGCCTGTTGGATGAGGTGGCTGATGACGTCAGCATTCAGGACAAGGTGACGGCTAATGATCCAGCGACGTTACAACTATGGACATTTGATTCACTCTGGGTCCGAGTTTTAATTCGAGGAAAAAACTGGCGCGGCAAAACCCACGAGGGTAATTCCTAAAGGAAAGTGGTTTAGGTTATATCCGCCAACTGAGATTTGCTCGATTCAGTTTGGACAAAAGGACCTTGTATCTTTAGATGGGTAAATGGCCCCAGGTCAGGTGCAATGCAAAAGTACCAAAATAAAATACTTCCACTACAAGAAATTGTTCAATTGGCATGAAGTACAATATCATATTGTATACTCCGAAAAATTTTAAGGCACTGAGTCTCATCATTCTCAAGGAACAGGGCCGCAAACTAGTGCATTTGTGCAAAATATTTGATTCTGAGGTGAAAACAATTCATATTGTTCTCTGTAAACACAGGAAGATAAACGAAAACCAGAACCAGATTTGGTCTACGGCTACATATTGGAACAGCGAGTATGCTGTATCAAGTTGGTTCTGGTTATCGTTTATCTTCATATGTTTATAGAAAGATATATGAGGGGTTGTTTTTTTTTGCCTCAAAATTGACGATTTTGCACGAATGCACTACTTCACGGCCCTGTAATTCAAGAATGATGAGACGCAGTGCCTTGAAACTTTTCTGAGTATACAATACAATATTGTAAGAATGGATATAAGAATGTTTATAATATTGTACTTCATGCCAACTGAACAATTTCTTGTATATTCAATAATTTATTTTTGGCACTTCCACCGCACCAGTTCTGGGGCCATTTACTCATCTAAACATACCTGGTCCTTTGAAGCTGAGCGGTAAACTAAAAGAGCGTCCTCTGCAATTGTACAGATATTTGAGTTGAACGACGATGCTTATAAATTCATAAACATTTTCATGATTACACTTGAACTACTAAAATCAATTGGAACGTCAGTGGATTTACTGGGTTCCTTCTGCGAATTATCGGCATGACCAAAACGATGAGCCTTAAATCTCCATGAGGTTGTGACGTTTTTAGATGAGTATACACCCACTTCCGCTCATCCAAAAACGTCACGCAGTGGTCCAGTGCACGCCGTCGCGAGCAACAAAATATTCAATATTTTTTTTTATTTCGCATTCTTTCAAAATAAGTTTTATATAATAAGTTTTGGAATACAACTGTTGATAAATATAGCCTAACTAAAAAATAAGGCACATGTAAGTATTCCTTTAAGTTGTATGTCATGAAAATTGCAACTAGGATGTCAAATTATTTCAATAACACATTGTTAGGGGAAATGTTCATTTTTAAACTGCAACAATTTTGTTTCCGTCATTGGGAATTCAAACCTTCCCTATGTGTCCATACAGTAAGTAGGCAGGCTACGACCGGCAACGTCGGTTCAAAATTTTGTCTGAATCTAGACTCGATTGAAATTGTACATTAAGGGCCGCTTCCCATACAGATTTCGCGGTCCATCAACTCAATGCTTTAATTAAATTTCACGGTATATTGTCTTAATTCGTTCAAGATCTTTACAAGCGCTAATCTAGACTCATTCTCCGCATCGTGAAATGTAGCACATTTAGTCTGCGTCAAAGCCTACATGGGTTGGTGAAGACGCACTGTACACAGAATACCAGGACGTTTTTTCGCCCTTGGTAAGTGACTGAACACAGCACTGAATCGACAAAGATGAGTGAGTGAGTATGATTTAACGTCGCTTTCAACTATATTTCATTCATATCACGACGTTGGGGCCTATTCCTTTTCACAACGGGGAGCCCCACAGGTGGGGTCTTATTCCTTTTCACACCCGGGAACCCCACGTGTGCCTCAGTTAGTCGCCTCTTACGACAAGCTGTCTGAGGAGCTGAGGCCTATTCTTACCATGACCTACGGTGTGCACAAGGACATCTTAGGTCAATCCCCGGAAGCCCCACGCGGCGATTATAAGTGAAGGCAGCAGTAAAGTTGACGTACAACTGATGATTATAGTGATTTAAACCACACGTTTGCATCGTTACATGAAAATGGGAATGATAGGTATAGTTGTTTGTGTCCAGTCATTTTTTGATCACTAGATATCGTACTGCATCGACACCATATCTCGGGTTATTAATATTAGAACTTAACAAAGTTTTTACACATTTTGTGACGTTGTTTCAGTTGATCTATGCGAGCAGCAGTCCATAAAATGTCTAGTACCATGAAAAAATATTATGACGAAACGGGACGATATCATGGATTAAACTGTACATAAAATAGAGGTAGTGAATAATTTCAGTTACCTGGGTATGATAATCAACTACAATGCCTGCGAGTAGTATGAAGAGTGGAAATTCCCGAGTATTGAGGGTGAGGGTGATGCGGCACGTGGCGTGACGTGGCGATGACGTCACGGATGACGTCACTTCCGGTGACATCACTTTCGGGACGAAGAGCACTTCTGGGTCAAAGGTCATTTTCGGGTCAGGGTGCAGTCCACACTTGCCACGGCTTCGCACAAAGTGGTCCCTTCTAATTTCATAATAAGGAAGGTCTCCCGTTTTTGACAGCATGGTAATTCTTTTTCCCTTTCTACTAACTGATATCTATAGTATCGCCCTGCTGGACGTAACCATTTCTCCAAACGAGGATATAACAATTGCTTGTTGCTCGCCCCTACGCGCCGGTAGTAGGGAGACCGCAGATCCTACCCCCCCCTTTTGCCGGGGGAGATAACTCTTGCATCCACCAGGGGGCGCTGTTTCCAGGTTAAAGGTATAGGGAACTCCCCGTCATCTCCCCAAGAGTTCCGCCAGGGGAGGGAGTTCCGCCAGGGGGCGCCACCAGCTCAAGGTCACTATAGTTCCGGCAAAGGGCCCCTGGGCATGTATTCTTCCGCGGTGATGCGGTCTGGTGGTGATGCGGTCGCGGGAAAAAGCTTCCGCGGAGAAAAAGTAGTCCCCAGACTTCAAATACGCTGCATGGTCCGATTGGGTCGAGTGAGGTATCAAAGTGAAGCATTCGTGAAGGGGCATCCAGTCATGGGTGGGTGCATGTAAAATTAGGATTTTTTCCCGAAACTATAAAAAGCGGAACACGGACTTTACCCCTAAAATAGGGGAAAACACCTATCAACCCTAGCCAAAAGGGCTAATATCGGTCCCCGGGCTTATCGGGACCTGCCTATCAAGTCAATGGGGTGGGTGCATGTAAAATTAGGATTTTTTCCCGAAACTATAAAAAGCGGAACACGGACTTTACCCCTAAAATAGGGGAAAACCCCTATCAACCCTAGCCAAAAGGGCTAATATCGGTCCCCGGGCTTATCGGGGCCTGCCTATCAAGTCAATGGGGTGGGTGCATGTAAAATTAGGATTTTTTCCCGAAACTATAAAAAGCGGAACACGGACTTTACCCCTAAAATAGGGGAAAACCCCTATCAACTCTAGCCAAAAGGGCTAATATCGGTCTCCGGGCTTATCGGGACCTGCCTATCAAGTCAATGGGGTGGGTGCATGTAAAATTAGGATTTTTCCCCGAAAATATAAAAAGCGGAACACGGACTTTACCCCTAAAATAGGGGAAAACCCCTATCAACCCTAGCCAAAAGGGCTAATATCGGTCCCCGGGCTTATCGGGGCCTGCCTATCAAGTCAATGGGGTGGGTGCATGTAAAATTAGGATTTTTTCCCGAAACTATAAAAAGCGGAACACGGACTTTACCCCTAAAATAGGGGAAAACCCCTATCACCTCTAGCCAAAAGGGCTAATATCGGTCCCCGGGCTTATTGGGGCCTGCCTATCAAGTCAATGGGGTGGGTGCATGTAAAATTAGGATTGTTTCCCGAAACTATAAAAAGCGGAACACGGACTTTACCCCTACAATAGGGGTCTGTATTATACAATATAAGGGAAAATGCCTGTATGGGGTATGGGGATGGTCAATTTTTTTTGTGGGTGTTACTATGGCTTGTGGGGTCTCGTTTTTCTCGTCTCGCCAAGAAAATGACAATGGGAGGGATCCCGGAGCGAATCGGTGAAATTTTTGGGAAAAGTCACCGAGGTCTGTATATAGGCTCATACTGGCTATATGGGGGAGGGGTGGTCAATTTTTTTTGTGGGTGTTACTATGGCTTGTGGGGTCTCGTTTTTCTCGTCTCGCCGAAAAAAACACAATGGCAGGGGTCCCGGAGTGAATCGGTGAAATTTTTGGGAAAAGTCACCGAGGTCTGTATATAGCCCCATGTAGTCCTATACTGGCTATATGGGGGTATAGGTCCAACCTGAGAAATTCACACACGTTCATTGTGATATGGGTTGCTTGGATTTGTTTTTCACGTCTCGTCATTTAGAACACGATGGGAAGGGTCTCGGAGCGAAACGGTGAAATTTTTGGAAAAGTACCGGGTAGCCCATATAGTCCCATAGGCTGGCTATATGGGGGTATAGGTTCAACTTGGGAAATTCACACACGTTCATTGTGATATGGGTTGGTTAGTCTTGTTTTTCACGTCTCGTCATTTAGAACATGATGGGAAGGGTCCCGGAGCGAAAAGGTGAAATTTTTAGAAAAGTACCATATAGCCCATATAGTCCCATAGGCTGGCTATTGAAGGGATAGGTCCATCCTGGGAAATTCACACACGTTCATTGTGATATGGGTTGTTTGGTCTTGTTTTTCACGTCTCGTCATTTAGAACACGATGGTCCGGGAGTGAAACGGTGAAATTTTTGGAAAAAGTTCATCGAGGCCTGGGTAAGCCCATAGGCCTATACTGCATGGCTATGGAGGTATAGGTCCATACGGGGTGAACGTTTTGGGGTCTAGGTGAGCCCCTAATGGTCCTATGGTGTCGTATGAGGTCTTATTTTGAAGTTCTCGTGGAGTTTGTAATGTATCGACTCATGGATCGTCCGTGTTCAAGAGTCTGCGCATGCGCAGTCTGGCCGTAGTATAGAAAGCAGGCATGTTGGGGGTATGTGGGGGGGATGTTTGGGGTAGAGATGGACCACTATGGGTCCAAATGGGTCGTGGGAGGTGTCAAAGTGAAGCTTGTGTGGGGTAGAGTCAGAATGGCGTGTTTTTACGTGCAAATCGCGTCAATCTGCGCATGCGCAGTTGGATGTAGTAAGTAAAGTGGCCATTTTGGGGGTGCGTGGAGGTGTGTTTGGGGTAGAGAGGGACCATCCTTGGTCCGATTGTGTCGTGGGAGGTGTTATCTTGTAGCTCTCGGGGTGTACATCCCGATTTGAGGGATGTTCACGTCATCTGTGACGTCATCGGTGACGTCATCAGTAGGAGTAGTAGCGAAAGTGGGCATTTTGGGGCAGTGAAGGAAGGTATTTGGTGTAGAGATGGACCATCCATATCTGTCACACATTATACCATATCTTTGTTGTGTTATACCACATCTGTCCTGCATTATACCATATATGTCCTGTATTATACCATACCTGTCCTATGTTATACAATATCTGTCCTGTATTGTACCCTATTTGTTCTCTATTATATCATATATGTCCTGTATTATACCAAATCTGCCCTGTATTATACAGTATCTGTCATGTATTATACCAAATCTGTGCTGTATTATACCAAATCTGTGCTGTATTATACAATATCTGTCCTGTGTTATACCATATCTGTGCTGTATTATACAATATCTGTCCAGTCCAGTATTCTGCAATATACGTTCTGTATTATACCAAATCTGTCCTGTATTATACAGTATCTGTCCTGTATTGTACCATATATGGCCTGTATTATACCATATCTGCTCTGTATTATACAATATTTCTCCTCTATTATACCACATTTGTGCTGCATTATACCATATCTGGCCTGTATTGTACCATATATGTCCTGTATCATACCAAATCTGTGCTGTATTATACAATATTTGCCCTCTATTATACCATATCTGTGCTGTATTATACCATATCTGACCTGAATTATAGCATATCTGTGCTGTATTATGCAATACCTGTCCTGTGTTATACAATATCTGTCCTGTATTAAACCAAATCTGTCCTGTTTTGTACCATATTTGTCCTGTATTATACAATATATGTTCTGTATTATACCAAATCTGTGCTGTATTATACACTATCTGTCCTGTATTATACCAAATCTGTGCTGTATTATACAATATGTGTTCTGTATTATACCAAATCTGTGCTGTATTATACCATATCTGTCCTGTATTGTACCATATATGTCCTGTATTATACAATATATGTTCTGTATTATACAATCGGATAGCCGTTGTCGTGAATAACAACAAGTTCAGCAATGTTCATACAGTTTATTATCCCCAATGTTACATCATACCCAGGCTGGGGGAGACGCCCTGGGCATGTTTGGTATGTTCACAGCAAAACAAATTGAAATATCAAACACCATGTTTTATTATTTAACGCACCGTCACAGTAGGTACAAGTGTTTACTGAGCTCAAGTCAACGATCAGCATGTAGACATATAGAGTATGTACGGCATGTTATGGTATTCATCAGTGCATGGGTGAAGCATTCAGCCGATGGGGTGGTCGGTCAGCTTGGTAACGAAAAACGTAACATTGGTCACCTTCTCCACTGTCCACTTGGTGTTGGGGCGTTGTTGTTGGGCCCATTCCAAGGGATCCACGGTGTCCAGTTTCTCCAGCATCGTCTCTAGCGACACTCGGTTAATGATGGTAAACGGTTGGTCAAATACCTGGATGTTCCTGCTCGGGTAAAAGTATCGGACTTGATCTGTCTCCTTATGCTGCAGCACATAACCAAACGCCAGATTCAACTTGAAGGCCGTAGTTTGATCGTTGAAGATGGCTTCCACGTAGTTGCGTAGACGGGTGAGGTCAGTCAGTCGGAAATTGTAGATATCTTGAATAGGGCGATGACGGTTGAAACATTGCCGTATCATGGACCAATGGCGCCGATAGATGTCACTCACTGGATGGGCGTCCTGTAACAGATCGCTAGGAACATTTATGGGCTCGTCCAGAAAATGTTCGATGTTGTCAGGCGTATGACTCGAAACCGTAACGGTGGGGTCCGGCTGGATATCCAGGCTCTTCTGAACTGTGGGTATAGGCGGGCCCTCCGTCATCGCATCACCAGTGGCGTTCGTCTCCCCGGGCTCATCTTCACTAGGTCTGACCTTCCGCGGCTCCTCTTTAGTGGAAAGTTGTCGCTCATACCGTGGTGATGGACTATGAATCAAACGTTGGTGCTGCCTTAACTGACTGGGTCGTTTGAAGAGTTGACCACAACCGTTACAGTGTTCCGTCGCGCCCTCGTGGAATGAGCGTTCGTGGCGCAGTAAATGATCCTCCCGATTGAATGACCGTGCGCAGGTTGTACAAGTATACCGAGCATCGTTGTGGGTGGAGGCCTCGTGGCGTCGTAAATTATCTAGACGAGTAAACAGCTTCTGGCAAGTTGTGCAAGTGACCATCTTGGTGGTTGACAGAGTGTCTGATGAAACGGTCAGGCCGCTTCCCTTTTATAGCACGCTAGCTGGTGATCTATTTTTAGCACACTCAGTTCAACTATCCCCAAGTCGAGGGCCGAGCCGTGACATCTTCGGTCACCTCCGTGTCTCTTCGGTCGCCTCCGTGTCTCTTCGGTCACCTCCGTGTCTTTTCGGTGACGTCCGTGACTCTTCGGGCACCTCCGTGTCTCTCCGGTAACCTCCGTGACATCTTCGGTCATCTCCATGTCTCTTCGGTCACCTCCGTACCGTCAACGATCAGCATGTAGACATATAGAGTATGTACGGCATGTTATGGTATTCATCAGTGCATGAGTGACGCATTCACCCAATGGGGGTGGTCGGTCAGCTTGGTAACGAAAAAGGTAACATTGGTTACTCTCTCTACGACCCATTGTGTGTTGGGGCGTTGTTGTTGGGCCCATTCCAAGGGATCCACAGTGTCTAGTTTCTCCAGCATCGTCTCTAGCGACGCCCGGTTAATGATGGTAAACGGTTGTTCAAATAACCGGATGTTACTGCTCGGGTAAAAATATCGGGCTTGGTCTGTGTCCTTATGCTGTAGCACATAACCAAACGCCAGATTCAACTTGAAGGCCGTAGTTTGATCGTTGAAGATGGCTTCCACGTAGATGCGTAGACGGGCGAGGTCGGTCAGTCGGAAATTGTAGATATCTTGAATAGGGCGATAACGGTAGAAACAGTGCCGGATCATGGGCCAATGGCGCCGATAGATGTCACTCATTGGATGGTCTTCGTGTAACAGATCGCTAGGAACATTTATGGGTTCGTCCACGAAGTGTACTTTGCCCTTCACGTCGTACAAAATCTGGCCCAAGGTCTTGTCGTCGGAATTTGACTGTTGAATTAGGGCGACATCATGATCGGCCCTCGTGCGATGGGTGGGAGTCTCGATATTGATGCCTACGGGCTCTTCTACCTGCAAACGTGGCTGCGGAACAGGGTGTCGTGTGCGTTGGTGTCGCAGCAACTGACTGGTCAGTTTGAAAAGCCGACCACATTCTTCGCATGGACGCTTGGGTACTTCATGGCGTGCACGTGTGTGGCGCTGTAAATGATCCGGGCGCTGAAACGACAGTGTACATATCGTACAGCTATACCGGGCGGTTCCTTCGTGCTTGGTAGCCCCATGGCGGCGCAAGTCGTGCAGACGAGTGAATGATTTCGAGCGCGTAGTACAAGTGAACATCTTGGTGGATGACAGAGTGTCTGATGAAACGGCCAGGCCGCTTCCCTTTTATAGCACGCTAGCTGGTATCATGTTCGGGCACCTCCGTGTCTCTTCGGTGATCTCCGTGACATCTTCGGTGACCTCCCTGTCTCTTCGGGCACCTCCGTGACATCTTCGGTTACCTCCGTGACATCTTCGGTTACCTCCGTGACATCTTCGGTGACCTCCGTCACATCTTCGGGCACCTCCGTGTCTTTTCGGGAAGTGACCGAAGAGACTCGGAAGTGAACGACATTGTGGGAAAAACCCCACAGACAGGTCAGTACATGTGCTATCATGTTCACACTCCGTCACCGAAAAGACACGGACTGAAGATGGCGGACCTCGCCCGGTGGTGGTGGTGGTGGGAGCTCCCGTGTGGCAGAGCTCTTGGATCGGAGCTCTTGGAGCTCAAAGCGTGTGGAGCTCAGAGCTCGGAAGTGACTTTTGCATATGACCTCTGTGAGGTCACTTCCGCTTCCGTTCACGTGACCGGCACTGAC
>JAVTVY010004890.1:0-39465 GCA_036873755.1 Hanleya hanleyi
TGTACCATGGTATTACCATGGTATTACCATGAAATCATGGTACATTGAACCATAGTGAAAACTGTACCATGGTATTACCATGAAAATCATGGTACATTGAACCATAGTGCAAACTGTACCATGGTATTTACCATGAAAACCATGGTACATTGCACCATGGTACATCTGTACCATGGTATTACCATGAAAACCATGGTACATTGCACCATGGTACATCTGTACCATGGTATTACCATGGTATTACCATGAAAACCATGGTAAAACCATGGTATTACCATGAAAACCATGGTATTTTTTTATAAGGGCGTAATGTTAAGAAGCAACCATGTAACCAATCTAGGTAAACCAAGATGATAAATCAGGGGAATACCATCTTGGCGTAACGCATCAATACTTGTGCGAAATGTTCGCCGATATTCTACGAGATCTCATATTAAGCGAATCGCAACAAGTTATGCCTTTTCTCTCTGACAATGATTGGCGTTTAGTTCACGGAGATTAACATATTCATATTAACGACACAATATTTATATTTTCTACTCCCTAACAAAGCCAGATTTTTCGGCGGGAGTACACTTGAGAAATAATGTTTTCATAGGCGTGCTGAATCGTTATTTTACGTACGGTTAGTGTGGGAAAGTTTATATTCTAGGGCAAGAACGAAGCCCGCGCCCCAACTTTCCCACATTATCTGCTCGTAAAATAACGGTTTAGCACGCCTATTGTGAAATATGGAATTTCTTAGCCACCATACTTGTCACAGCAATTTCTGCATGCAAACTAGAAATCGTATTTTAACTGTGTTTAATTTCCAGTGCCGCTTGTTTTGGTTAAGATATTTCCGAGATTCTATTTCATGACCGTTTAGGTCAGTTATTGTGAACATCTGCGAGCACAGCTATTTGTGAGAAACGGTTATATAACTTCAGACTGTATGGTTTAACATTGCATAGTTATGTAAATGCACTGAATTGTACTTTGTGAATCCCAAAATCTGATGTGGGTGTTTAGAAAATGAGACAGTTAGCCAGTTTCATTGTCATAACTCTCCTGAAGATTTGACGAGTCCGCCTGACCATTTATTATGTACTCATTTATTAGGGCAGTATAAAAGAGAATGTCAGGCCTTTCCAAATCGCAGTTATAATATCGCACTGCCCTGCCACCACTGGTAGAGTCCACAAATGTTGTAAGCTGGAATAAAAATGCATATAGTAGAAACTATATATATCATCAGAAATTCGTTGTTGTCGGAGCCGAGCTGGAATCTATATCTGGAACGGATTTTGTAGACATCTCCCGAGTCAACAGACGACTTTGCGTTATAATACATAAGACGCGCACAAGCCCTTGTCTTGAAGACCGAAAATTCTACACTATGAAAACAGTATTTCTATTCTATTGCACTACTCAAATTGATTATCAACAAAGATTACAATGAAAGGTTGAAAACATTTTAAACTTTGACAACCTTTCTCCCCTTTTTTGAAAACAAAAACTCGCCCATTGACGTTGGGACGATGCTCACGTCTCGGTTGGCATCGTGCCAATGTCAGTGGACGAGTAATTTATCCTGTAATTTATTTGTCATATTTGGATACTGTTAATGTTCATATATTAGGTCATGTGCTGCCGTGTGTAATTGCTGTGTGAGTGATTTTTAAGCTAGCCATCAGATTGGCTAACAAATGTAGTTTCAATTCGCACAGGATTTATATAGCGCTGAAGTCAGATATAATACCGCGATGTTTTTCGGGTCAGACTTGGTGTACTATGTCTTTAGGCCTGGGAAATTTGTCTGGTTGTGTTTCGATACCCGCTGCTCACCACTAGGTGGCGTTGTAGTCCGAGCATAGGTAAACCTTTCTCTGACGATTTCGTCTGAACGGCTTGTCTGATTTCTTTGAAATTTTATTACAATGGTCTTGAAGGATAGTCAATGTGCTGAAAAGGTTTTGGTGTAGCTGGCATAATTATAAAGGCAAGTTTTTTGCGTCTCAAAAAAAAAAGTTTTTCGTCAAATGAAAATTCACAGATTCGCTTGGAGAAATATTTAAAAACTGTTCTATTCTAGGTTGCCAAGCATAAATATAGGATTGTCGACATGATAATTCCCTTTCGGAGCGAATCAAATTGCCATTTAAATGAAAAATCTCATTTATCTGACTTAATGTCAAAACCTCAATAACCATTATCACGATTAAAGTTTTTTCCATTAAACTTTTATGTGCCATCTCCCTAGGGCTTTAGATTTCACCCGCTTGTTTTTTGTGGCATTTGGTCATCACTAGATGGCACTATAGACATGAATGCAGATAAACATGTGTAACATCATATCTTCTGAACAACGTGTTCGATTTCCATGTAATTCGGGTATAATGATCTTGCAAGATAGGCAAAGAACTGACAAGATTTTGGTGGTGTTGACGAATCATGGAGACTCATTTTTGTATTTCAAAATAAGATTTTCTTTTCACAAAAATGGAAAAAGCCCTTGTCTTGAAGACCGAAAATTCTACACTATGGAAACATTATTTCTATTCTATTGCACTACTCAAATTGATTATCAACAAAGATTACAATGAAAGGTTGAAAACATTTTAAACTTTGACAACCTTTCTCCCCTTTTTTGAAAACAAAAACTCGCCCATTGACGTTGGGACGATGCTCACGTCTCGGTTGGCATCGTGCCAATGTCAGTGGACGAGTAATTTATCCTGTAATTTATTTGTCATATTTGGATACTGTTAATGTTCATATATTAGGTCATGTGCTGCCGTGTGTAATTGCTGTGTGAGTGATTTTTAAGCTAGCCACCAGATTGGCTAACAAATGTAGTTTCAATTCGCACAGGATTTATATAGCGCTGAAGTCAGATATAATACCGCGATGTTTTTTCTAAGTTTAATGAGATTGCCATATAAGTGCATAGGAAAGCCTTGGTCGGCACCTGGAATACGGAGGATTCCAAGACATACGCTTTGTATCACAGTCGGGCTATTATTAGAGCATTTCCACAAAGTGGATGCTCTTATGTTTTCATGAGAAACGGATCCGCCGCCGCCGCCACCGCCGCCGCCGCAACTTTAAACGTGAATATCTCTGAAACCGTTAAATATTTTCGGGTCAGGCTTGGTGTACTATCTCTTTAGGCCTGGGAAATTTGTCTGGTTGTGTTTCGATACCCGCTGCTCACCACTAGGTGGCGTTGTAGTCAGAGCATAGGTGAACCTTTCTCTGACGATTTCGTCTGAACGGCTTGTCTGATTTCTTTGAAATTTTATTACAATGGTCTTGAAGGATAGTCAATGTGCTGAAAAGGTTTTGGTGTAGCTGGCATAATTATAAAGGCAAGTTTTTTGCGTCTCAAAAAAAAAAAGTTTTTCGTCAAATGAAAATTCACAGATTCGCTTGGAGAAATATTTAAAAACTGTTCTATTCTAGGTTGCCAAGCATAAATATAGGATTGTCGACATGATAATTCCCTTCCGAGCGAATCAAATTGCCATTTAAATGAAAAATCTCATTTATCTGACTTAATGTCAAAACCTCAATAACCATTATCACGATTAAAGTTTTTTCCATTAAACTTTTATGTGCCATCTCCCTAGGGCTTTAGATTTCACCCGCTTGTTTTTTGTGGCATTTGGTCATCACTAGATGGCACTATAGACATGAATGCAGATAAACATGTGTAACATCATATCTTCTGAACAACGTGTTCGATTTCCATGTAATTCGGGTATAATGATCTTGCAAGATAGGCAAAGAACTGACAAGATTTTGGTGGTGTTGACGAATCATGGAGACTCATTTTTGTATTTCAAAATAAGATTTTCTTTTCACAAAAATGGAAATTTGCTTCTTAATCAGGGAAAAGTAATTCTGTTTTGCTGAACATGATCATAGCATTCCCAGTGTTATAACTTACATCTCTTGTGAGCCAAATGGCCATTTTTTTTAATATATGAAATTCTCACGACTTGAGTCCAATATCTACATTCCCCAGGCCACATCTGTGGATTTTGCTGCATCATGTAGGTTTGTAATATTGTTTATCATTGGATGGCACGAAAGACAGTAAATGTTTTTAGCACAATTTATTGGCATTTAATCTGTTTATGAAGTTTATTATTGTCAGACAAAGGCCTGAAAGTTGTTTTTTTTGATCGAAATTGAAGGACCACCTCTCATACGGATTTTGCAGCCCATCAACATTATGTTTGATTTATATCTCCTTATACATTCTTTTTTTTTTCAATTACTAATTTTATTAACAGTATGGTTTTAAAATGGATTGAAAGGACATTGGTGTCGTTAGTGCTGGCATAATCATGTGGCATAGGGTAAAGTCAGCTAAATATATCTTAGTCTAGGCTGCAGGAGTGGATGGTCAGTATGGAGAATTTAAGGATTCAAGTGAGCTTGAACTCAGGCCATTATATTCTGCTTTACCTGTCAGGCCTCATACTTTTCTGGTAATAAAACCTGTAATGGTTGACTTATTGCATAATGCAATTTACATAAGTGGACTAGTACACCCCTTGTGTCAACAAAGTAAACACTTCATTTGCTGAATTAGTGTCATTTCTCTCTCCATTACTGATATAATAATTTGATCCTGTTCCCAAGTCCATTTCTTTATCTCCAGTGGCTGTGAAGGCTTGGGCTTCCAGATGTCTGGGGATGCATTCTGGCCAGTTTTCAATGAATAAAATCACAAATTATCACTCAGTTAATGCTGTTGAACATACTGTTGCATTTTGACAGCATAATTACAAATGCTGATAATTATTTCTTGAACTGAAAGAGTAGAAAGATTTTTGAAGTGAAACTAATACATACCTGCTATATGGCACAACCCACCTGGGAAATTTTCACATGTATATCTAATTGAAGTAATCCATTGGAACCACTGATGATTTTCCAATAATAGAGAAGAAAAGCAACTCCAAGTAGGGATGACAATTTCATTCTGTATATTTCACTGTTAGTTATAGTATCTTCAGCAGTGAGCAAAGTTACAAACAGCTCCATAGGCACAGTATATACAAGGCATAATGTGATCTTAGCCAATACACATTTATGAATAGGTGAGCCAGTAAATTATGTCATGCTGTCATTTTCAGAAATTTGTTAAATGTTAAGCGATGACCTGACAGCGATCTACAAATGGTGTGATTCAGGTAATACAATACACACTCTAAATGATGAAAACAATACATAATCTTCTTATCTGACAGGAACTAAGTATAAACTGCACAAATGAATAAAGTACCTACATTGAATATTTCTACATGTCATGAAGTTTGGATAAGGACTCATTTTAAGATAAAAAAGGTATAATTTTCTTGACAATCCACATCAGAATTGATGGAATCCTACAAATGTAACTCGCATGTTTCATAATTGTATATTCCCATGCGAGTTACAACAATTGTGGAGTGTGTATTGTAACACCAGAATCACACTATTTGTAGATCGCTGACAGGTCATCGCTTAACATTTAATAATTTCTGAAAATGACGGCATTTTAATATCCGTCCAACTTGACTAATATAATTTACTGGCTCACTATTCATAAATGCGTATTGGCTAGGTCACATTATGCCTTGTATATATACTGTGCATATGAAGCTGTTTGTAACTTTGTTCAATGCTTAGGATGCTGGAACTAATAGTGAAATATATTAGGAAATTATTAAAAATATTTGTTTTTGTGTCAGTAGATATATTAGGTGGACACAATGTGTCACATACCAAAATGTAGTTCAAGGTCAAAGGTCAAGGTCACTGTGACCCCAAAATCGTGAAATGGTTAAAAATCATGATTTTTTGTGTCCATTGAGAAATTGAGGGGAGACGGTTTGTCATGTACCAAAATTTAGGTCAAGGTCACTGTGACCCCAAAATCAGGAATTCATTAAAAAGCAGGATTTTTTGTGTGCATTGATAGATTGAGGGAAGACGATGTGTTGTGTACCAAAATTGAGGTCAAGGTCAAAGGCCAAGGTCACTGTGACCCCAAAATCAAGAAATCATTAAAAGTCACATTTTCATATGCCTGTCGAAGACGAGGTCATGTAATGCGTTGTTGCGTTCTGTCCATTCATCCATTAACATTTGTTGTCCATGCGATAGCTCTAGTTTCAAGGTATGGATTGGTACTCCATACATTTACTAATTTAACGGGGAGAGGAGTCCTTTATGAACTTCACACCTGTTTATTAACTCAAGAACAAAGGTTTACTTCATCACTTTCTTCTTCCTTCATGAAAAATTCTCTCGTCTGAAAGGAATCCATTTGCAGGAAAACTACTATTTTCTTGTGTTTGATTTTTGTCGATTTCAGTGTGGGATATGTGAGCTCTCAGCTCTTGCTTCAAGGTCAGCTAGTTACCAAGAGTTAAGCTCATTTTAGTTTATCATTCAATATAAGATGTGATATATGTTACATTCTCATAAGCAAAAAATTGTAGACCTTTCTCTGGATTGCTAGATCAATTGGAATCAAGGCTATTAAAACAACCTTGAAATTTGAACCAATGTAATTCCAGATATACGGGCGTATATTGAAGCCCCTTGGGCTCTTGTTTAATGTTGGTGGGCCTATTAAACGCAAAATAAATTTGGTGTTGCCTCACACTGGGTTTCGCCCATTGGTGAAGAAACCCCTTCTCAGAGGTACTTCTACCAGTGATGATTCCTGATTGCTCATCCCCACACACTGTCCTGTCCAAAAAAAAATTGCCACCTCTAATAGGGAGTGTGCCCAAATTGGAGAGATCTAAAACCCTGTGAGTACCAAATTATGTGTTACAAAATTATCTGGGGAAATGCTCTTCGCCCGTTTTTCAAACGAGCTTTCATTGCAGATGTTTTCATGTAGAAAATATGAAGTAAACACACGGTCCCTAGCACCAGTTTCAGCGGAACTAGATACGCTAGCTCGGCAACTGTGATGGCAGATCAGCCAAATAAATAACTCCTTTGGTGTCAATGGATGAGCCTAGAGAGCGGAGTAAACGCCTCTACATGGGGTAAACATGTAAATGCAAGGATACCCAGAACAACTAACCTGCACAGAAAAGCCTTCCGAGGCACTTTACATTCAGACTAGAGTACAACGGATTTCTAAGAAGTAGCCTTCCCGAGACTTTTGTAATGAATTTCCGGACATTGAAGTTATTTTGCACCATCGGCAGTTACATTCGGTGTAATAAAGGAGCATCTGAACATGTTGAAAGAAAAGTCTTGTTATAGTGTGCAATGCACTACAGAAATAAGACTGATATTGCAGCCCTCCTCCTGAAAATGCGATTTTTTTTTCAGATTGAATTTTTTTTTCTGAATTTGAAATATATGCGTTATTAATGAGACATTTGAGGATTACATTTTAATAATCAATTTCTGTACTTTTATTTTTACTGCATGTATTACTGGTTAGCATTGGTCACAAAAATGTAGGAGAAAACCGCAAACCCAAAGTGTAGATACGCTGCAAATGAAGTGTAAATTTGCGTTGCACGTCTGTTGAGGGATATCCCAAGGTCATTATTTGTATTCTCAATCGAGATGAATGACCATTGTCTATAAATGTAGGTTTTGTGTGACATTTCGGGTGACCTCCAGTAAACGAAAGGTAACGAAAGGTTCGTCTGGCTTTTACAGGTAATCAATTACCTTGTGTTATGCCTGAAAGCACAGTTAAATTATACTTATTCAGCTTTCCCAACCAAATACTCAATTAGTGCAAGTAGTGTTTGCTAATGTATATGTAAGCTCGGGCTTTCGTGACCTAACATACGATAACCAGTTACACGCTATGCGTGAACTGCTAATTGCGTCGCTAATAAGATATTTTCAAACAGTTGTAGTCAATAAATCGGATTTTGCGACACTCGCATTTGAAAGAGTAGAAGTAACGATAACAAACTGAATAGGTCTAAATTTCTCCGAGATGTTTGTATTTAACCACACACTTGTTTACTCCATCAATCCAAAGAGACAAGCAAAGGTCGAGCTAATTATGTCTCATCACAATTCCTGCAAACTACGGGGAACGGGGCGACGAGATCGAAGAATTACTGATGTCTCCAGGCACACTAATTACCTCTAACAACATCGAAGAATTACTGATGTCTCCAGGCACGCTAATTACCTCTAACAACCAAAAATCTATTTGTATTGTGTTTTTTTTTGTCTTTTTCTTTGTATTATATGGATTTTTGTCACTCACCAATCATCAGTGTAGGAGTTGTCACAGTGATACATTGTTTGTTCAAAGAGGTGTCTTATTCACATTCAGCAAGGTTTGGGGAACATTTTGGTATATGATATTGGCCACCAACTGTATTGCCTATTTAGTAATCAGATCACTTGTGATTCTATGAAAATTGGTATAGTTGCATATGTCACCCCCTTAATCGGGCAAATCCGTCACGTAAGAAACATACAATAGGTGACTACATGTGGGGAACCATTCAACCAAGGAGTGAAAAGGGCCAAGTATATTGCACGCAAAGTGTTGCCGATTGAAGTTGTCTTAAATGACGGGTCTGCCCTTAATCGAGGTGCCAGACTATACCGGCACAAAACCTTGGTTCAAAGTTTCTCAAAAGGATATGTGATATACTCCTTTATGGGTGATGGCAATAGAGGTGTCTTTTTTTCAATCTAAAACCTGTAAATCATTTTTTCTCGATGTATACATACTGAAATATCAGCCTGGAAATTATACCATGAAATATCAGCCTGGAAATTATACCATGGTTGATAGCGAACACTAATATGATTCATCATATTGACCTATTTTACTGACTTTCTTATCCAGTCCCTCTGTCCCAGCTGTTGACAGAAGTTGCCGGAACCGGAATCCGCCAGCATAATTAACCGTTGCAACCAGAAAAATTCCTCAAAGGAGATACACAGATGTAACCTTCCTGTAACTATAGGGAGGATATTCCTCTGTAAAAATATGTGATATTTAAAACCAGAATCAAGTTTGGTTTTTTTCAAATAATCAAAATTCCCAATATCTTATGTGAAAATAAATTTTTGCTATGAGGTAAAGGAACATCATGTTTCCTTGTCGGCATCATTGACGCTGATCACTTCATTTGAAATCTTTGAAGAGGTTATGTTCTGTTCATATGCATATATAATACAAATACTGTATCAAGCTAGTTCATTGCAGAATGATTCACATTTCGCATTTGATATTTTCATTTAAACTGAAAAGCAATCGACCCGACTTTAGGGGTACTGAACCCTCCTGCACACACTTTTACACACCCTCTAGAACTTGTCTTTATACAGCTGAAAGTATGCCTCATAGCTATGGTAATATATGGTATATATATTCTGAAAGCAAATTTCTTAAGGATTCCAAATATATAAATTTGTGTACTGTAAACATGTCGGTTGTGAAGATATTTGGATTTAGAAAATAACAAATTTTTAATTTTTTAAATACTATTTTCAAAAAAGTATTCAAATTATGAAAACTTACTTCATCAACTCCAGCGGAAAATCCGTATCTCAGTTTTATCAATTCATGGAATATTTCTTGATAAAATCGAGCAACTCAAGAGTTTTGAACTCTGAAGTTGAATGTCAATAGAATAAGAACTATATCAAAATAGACAAAAGTAAGACAATTATTTCGTGTTTGAGTTGTCTTCTACAGGAAATGATGATGTAAGTTACGATAAGTTGAATACTTTTTTGAAAATAGCCATTTGAAAAAGAAGGCTCATTTTTTTTTTATTATTTTATTAAAATTTGACTATCTTCACAACCTATAAATTTATAGTGAAATAATTTATATATTTGTAATCCTTAAGAAATGTGATTCCAACAAAGATATACGTTACTACAGCTATAACGTATATTTTAGCTGTATACAGAGAAATTCTCGAGGACGTGAAAAGGTGTCTGCAGGAGGGCTCAGTATCCTTGAAACCTCTTGAACCTGTGATAAGAGCAAAGCTTGGGCATTCTTGACAGCTGAAAATCCTGCATGTGTGCTTCATACATAAATGTATTCCAATTCCTGCATCATAGTGCACTTTTACTGAGGGTTGCAGCGCAAAATATTAAAACGTATGTGAAACTGTTTTAGGTTTTTGATAGTGTTAACCACATGGCATCCGGTTTATTTGTGTCTAACGATGTTCCATCTTTCGCTGAATTACTAGGAAAAATTTTCACCGTTAGGAAGTCGAATAATCCCGAGCTATAACTACAAGCGTCGAGTCCTCCATTCAATATCCAGCTGTCGTCCATTAAAGAATTACCGCGATCTTCATCCAAAGACATTCCATATCACAAAAATAGCATCGAATTAAAAAAAAACCATAGCATACAGAAATATCTGCTTTAGATGATGCCATCTTTAGATGATGCCATCATGATGCCAGTTTTAGATGATGCCATCAATACACCACGATGTTCCAAAAAGATCAAATCCGTACCGCCCATCAATATTCCTCATCCATATTACTTCATCTAGATAATGGTGCATCCCAATCGCGCTTTGGTTGTGATGTTCAAGTGAACATCATGAGGTTCTTGTAGCACATAGGTCCGCACGGCCTCCAGCCCCGGTTCAACATAACTCCATAAATCTTGCACGCTACGCCCGCATTTCGCTACCAACATAGGATATGTATCACCAAAACTAGAGAAGGCTTGTAGAGATGATGATATAGCCCTGCTTACAAGTTTCTGCGATAATATTTTGTGACATTGATTAAGGTCGTCACATTAAAAACAGGATCTAGCAAATGCTACTATAGGCGAGATATGTATACGCCATATGCAGGTCCCACTGGAATATTGCTGTGCGGAATGGGATAGTTGACGATATCGAAATTGTCGACGAGACCAAGTTGTCGTAAAGTGGACGAGAGAGAAGGTCCGCTTCATTTTTATAGAGATATAGGTCAAAATATGATGTGCCGTTAGGGCTATCTGTTACTGTGTAGTTGTTTTTTTTCGAATCCACCGAAGGTGGACACAGATCCTTCGCTGATGAATTGTATCCCAGTAAAATGATGTTTTGTTTCCAAAACTTATTCAGCACTGGAACAATCAAATTGCTATATTCAACCGTGAAACTTGCTAAGTTTCGTTTTGTGAATGTGAATATATGTATATATCATAGATATAGCTCGAAAATATCCGAAACACTGCTCTGAACGTACTTAACATGTGTGCATCTGTTGCACTATCAGGCAGATGTCGGATTGAAACACGCCAGGAACGTGGGTGTGTTCATGGACAATTCTTCTTCTCACATATCGCATTCGCAAAAAGTGGAATGGGTAAATATTATTTGGGGCAAGGGAAATGGGTGCTTACAAACCAGAGGCTATAGGCGAGATTTGATCTTGGAATTCTCACTTGGACCATCAAAGTGGTCATTTTCTTGACCATCAAAGTGGTCATTTTAAGGGTAACGCTTCAGGTACAATTGCTGGACCACCTAAAAGTGGTCATTTTGACCACCTTATTTCTCTCAGTGATGTACCGCGGGGGGAAGGGGGAAGAGGAGCAGCGGGTGGGGGGGGGGGGGAGATTGGTAAACCGTTTATTTCTCATCTCACCTAAAGAACATTTCACACCTTGGTGTGTATATATATATAAAGCACGATGTTATGTATAGAGACCCCATATTGCGACACTTCACCATTTATAACACCACCCCACTCTCCCAAATCTCTTGTTTTGAGGGCATGTGGTCGAGGTGACGTACCACTTCTTGATAATTTTGTTCTCATTTGAGTGTAATAGCTGTTAATTTATTTTAAAGTACTGTATAAGATACGAGCGTAGTAGGCCCCTACGTTTAAACTAATGCGTTGTGTCGTTAGGTTATCGGAAGCTTAGGCTTCATGGGGTACCGATAATACTGAAGTGTAGCCGAGTACTAGTTAGATGGAGAAAACCATCCATGAATTGATGTGATATCTGACGGTCGTAATTCATGGATGGAGCGCCAAGTCATAGTAAAACACCGAGTAGAAATCCAGCCCCCGACGCCTGACGATGGGGATGGTATTTACGCTAAAATACGGCGAAAGCATCCAAGTTAAGCAACTTACTATCTCCTCAGATCATTATCCTATCCATAAACACCGTTTATTTGGGTATTCGGCTCTGTTTTGTTGAGATAGCAGCATAAATCCACACCTACTGTACCGTTTTCTTCCATCCGCCTGTGTTCACTCGAAAGTTAGGCCATCAAGCATGCGCACACGATACACTTCACGTCATAGTCACGTGACTCTCATTTGGCGACCCGTCGTCATCCGCGCACTTTCTCCACACGTGGTATTGTAGCTGACAGGCGCGATAGAATAATGGCGAGCAAGCCGTTTTCAAAATCTGACATTGTTGACATATTCACAAGACTAAAACAGACATTACCCTTGCAATATGATTTGAAACGGGAGCAAATCGATGTCATTTGCAATGTTTTAAACGGTCATCACGCATTCGCAGTGTTGCCTACGGGCTACGGGAAGAGTAGCTGTTTCTTTCTTCCACCGTTGTTGCTGGATCTTGTAAGTTCGTAGTTGTAAACATAACTTATTATACCGCCGCAACGAAGTTAGGGGGGTATAATGGAATCAGCTTGTCCGTCCGTCCGTCTGTCCGTCTGTCTGTAGACACAATTTTGTCCGGACTACTCCTCCCAAGATTTTGCTTCTATTTCAATGAAACTTTACAAATGTGTTACCTATGATATGAAAATATGCATGTCCTACCTACAAGGCGATATTGTAATTATTGACATATTTATGACGTTTTTGACTCTATAGGACTTTGCCATTTTCTGGATCTAATCCCATATAAAGACAAAGTTCTCGTGTAATTGCACCCGTCCCCGCAACAGAGTTATGGTCCTTTATATCCATGGGTTTTATTTATTACCAATATTTGTGTTGACTGGTTACCTGGGATGTTTAATTGAAACTTTGGATGTTAAATATTTTCAGTGGTCTCAGCTAGTTTACCACCTTGCATGTCATATAAGCCTGCATGCTTCATAATTTGTGCATGTTGCACACGTGATAGCCTACTTCCTCCTAGTGAGTGCTGGTAACATGATCAGCAAGCAGTATTTTTCATGAGAATTTGTCTTATTCTATCATTTGTCACAGAAAAGGAAAAAAACATGCCCAATTCATGTGTGGCTATCTGAACTCCCAGACCATTATATTATCGTTTTCATACTATATTGGATTATTACTCACACGGGGAGACAGGTCGGGGGTATCTCAGTTATCCCTTAGGATAACAGTCAAATCTAGTTTTCCGTGGTTAAATAATCAATATGCCCAATAATGATAAATACACAATTTATCAATTTGTTACGTTTTGTGCTTTGTTTTGCAATTGGCAAAGGAGAGGGTAGGATTATTCTCACGCGTGTAATCAGTTAGCCGCTTCTGCCATGATTCGAGCGCGCCTGTCAGCTAGAAACACCCTACCACGTGTGGAGAAAGTGCGCGGATGACGACGGGTCGCCAAATGAGAGTCACGTGACTATGACGTGAAGTGTATCGTGTGCGCATGCTTGATGGCCTAACTTTCGAGTGAACAGAGGCGGATGGAAGAAAACGGTACAGTAGGTGTGGATTTATGCTGCTATCTCAACAAAACAGAGCCGAATACCCAAATAAACGGTGTTTATGGATAGGATAATGATCTGAGGAGATAGTAAGTTGCTAAACTTGGATGCTTTCGCCGTATTTTAGCGTAAATACCATCCCCATCGTCAGGCGTCGGGGGCTGGATTTCTACTCGGTGTTTTACTATGACTTGGCGCTCCATCCATGAATTACGACCGTCAGATATCACATCAATTCATGGATGGTTTTCTCCATCTAAGTACTAGTATGACAAAACGTCCTGAGGTTTGATCGTCTCTTCAATTCATGCTCTAAGACAAAGGTTAATGTAAAGTAATGAACAAAATGTAATTTCAGTGAACCAGTCTACGACCACCTAAATTATCAGATCGCAAAATAATTTCAACCTCATGATGCTGAAATTATAAGCCATTAGTGCAAGCAAATTTAAGAGAAATTTCGTCGAAAAGTTGAAAGGTCTTGGGAAGAATCAGAAGAAGAAGAAAACGCGTCTACTTGCTCTATGAGTTAGACTTGGCTCAGAAAGTAGTTATGACCTTAAAGAAAATGTAAATTGTTCAAGTTAAGATCCGTATTTCGATCCGTTTTATCGTGACTATTTTGGTGTACGGGTCTGTTTACCGCGCGCATTGGATGGTTTTGTTGAATGAGTCGAACATTTACTTTGTTGTGAAGAAGATTTTGAGATCCATCAATTGCATTGCAGACGGTTGAGGTTAGCAATTATTGCGGTTATTTAAGTGAGGAATTCTCTAACCTTCATGTGACGGGGGGCAAGGTTATTTCGAATGTAACGCCAGCATAAAACCAGCAGTGGTCTACAGCTTTAATGAGTGCTTCTTACAGCGTTGGACACACCGGTTCTCGTCAGATCACCGAAGTTGATCAGGTTAAGCAACTTTAAGCTCGGTCGGGCAATACTTGGATGAGTGACCGCGTATTGCACTGACTGGGTCAGGGTAATAGGAACTGTGAGCAATCTCTTGTTCTGGAACATGTAGGCACCGACGTGACATGACTGAAACAAGGTTGAAAACGACGTTAAATCATACTAATCCTCACTCACGTACTCTTACAGCTTTAACGCCATGAATAATGTTTGACTTTACGAATGCATATGTTTGCGACAGAGTCGTTGTGGAAACACTAGCTATAGAGCCTTTACTGTGTATGTGGGCGTGGCTGTTCTTCCCTACACAGCTGTAGTTCCTTCCCTTCACATTTCGTACCACGAAGTTTTGGCCTCCGAAACGCCTGCGTTTCGGAAGATTTAACGGCTGCGCATACAAGAACACAGTAGCTGGTGATAATAAAATGTACCTCGTTATTCTCCTTGTAGTCTTTTGTCACTTCCCTCCAAGTTAGAACTCTCGGTATTCCCTCATTCTTAAGTTATCATCAATTGTTCAAGATTCTCGGGGATTTGAATATTCAGCTGACCTCCATTCAACTGTCAGTGATGTAGATTTTCCTTGCACGGACTTTGCCGGAGATGGCGGTGTCTTTGAAAACAAGCCGTGGCGCATGCGTGATTATTCGATGACGGTCCAACGAATGCGCGTGTACGTGGGCGTGGCTAACGGAGACATTCAAAATATGAGACCAAAATATGTCAGTAAACTCCGTGAAGGCGTGATTAAAAGATGATATCTCAAGAACGAGGAATTATTAAGTGTTGAGAGTTGGCAGGCGGCGAGAAGGACCAATGCAGAGGAAAATGAGGTATAGTTTATTACTATTCGCTGCCGTTTTATTTCGTGTGCAGCTAGGATATTGGACAACGTCATTCAAATTTCAATGTGTGGGATGTATTGTGTATAGGAGGAACCTTGGCTGTGAGTCGATTACAGAGCCATTCGAAACTACAGCCATTCCTGTGCTATGGAAACACGTCTCTGGTAGTTACGCCAATATGATGTGACTGGAATAGGGCCTACGTCTTTCTCAAATATGTTGATGTTTACTGGTCCGTACCACAGTCACATAGTACTGCCATCTCGTTTCCAGAGGCACACCCCCCCTACATCCGACTGGCACCAGCTGGTGAAACGGAGATCAGCCGGTGAGGCTATTTTCGCAACACAAGTGAGATGATGTTTGAAATTTGGATTTCTTCTGAGTTTATGGGCCATATTAATGGATATTCATTCATGGGAAATAACAGTCGTCATTTTAATCGTTCGGTTACATATCAGAACCCCTTATACTTAAAGATCTCGTACGAACATGTAGTTTTCTAGTGAAGTTTCGTTTTCAAGCTATTCGCTAATTACTCAAACTTATCGATACATATTATCACGCGTAATTATTCCCTATTCAACGTACTTTATATGCCACCCAAACTTCGATGGATTTAATGGGCGTAAGCATTGATATTAATTCAAAAGTCACACCGTGTGCCTCTATCCACGCTACGGGGAACAGCGCGAGAATGTTTCGCACTTTTCTTCATGCTGTTCGCCGTAGCCTGGAGAGATGCATATATGGTGTGGCGTTCTCCAATAATATCAGTAATTACGCGAATTAAATTCATTGAAATTTGGGTGACATACACAGAGCATTGACAAAGGAATAATTACGCATGATAATCTGTACCGATTAGTGTCAGTTATTATAGCGATACGAACAAATTTAAAATGAAACTTCGCTCGAAAACAGCATCGCTCTCTGTGTTCGTATGATATCTTTAAGTACAATGCGTTCTGCTACTCAACCGAACGATTAGAATGACGACTGTTATTTCCGATAAATGATATATTCATTAATATTGCCCATAACCTCGCAAGACATGTGAAAGAAATCCAAATTGCTAACACCACCTCGCCTGTATTGCAAAAATAGCCTAACCGGCTGACCACGGTTTCACCGACTGGCGAAGGTCGGATGTAGTGGGTGAGGCAGAACTCTGGACCTCTGTCAGATTTTGATACAATAAATCACTGACATGATCGGTTTGAATATATTCGTACAGCTTATATTCACAAATTGCCACATTCCAAGCACCTATCGACCTCGACTTATTTTATCAAGGTCGAGATACATGTGCAGATTAGAAGCATATTCAAGTCATCCTCGCGAGCCAGTGTATCGATCGATCATACGAGTTCTGGATATAAATAGATCAAGGAGTTTCCTCTAGATCAACCCAGTCAATGAACGCGCTAAGCTAGTTGATTAGGCCAATCTGCTACGAGGTACGAGATGTGACAGATTTGAATTTCATGGCGGGCGCAATTGCTTTTTTTTTTCGGTGTCAAGCTGAAATCGACATCGGAAGTCAAAGCAAAAACCGCAGTCTTCGGATACGAGATGTACGAGATTGTATAATCATGAGATCTCGAGAACTCAATGGAATCACTAAACATGTCCAGGTAAGCCCTCTGCGTGGTTTTAGGATTTATCTGGACTTGCGAAGATGATTCAAGTTGACTGACCTTGTCATATTTCATCAAGTTTAGTTAATACATGAGTTAACGGGTTAAAGTTAGGCATGTGCGTGCGTTTTTGGAAGCCCATAAGGCTCGTTCATCATACCATACTCCGGATAAGATCCTGCTGGGGGTATACGCTATAGAAAGGTGATTATTTTCTTGATGAGACCTTTCAGATCCCGGACCATTGACTCATTAAAATGAACTTTTCGTGTATCATCACCTATTCACCCTCTCCTTGATGGCGACTGCTGAGCCTCGAAGACGCCCCGGGATATTGTGTCGCCCGCCTCCTGTCTAGGTTAAAGAACGTTTTGTAATGATTCCAACCTACATATATGTACATGAACCAAGGATACCTGCACGCAACACGCATGACCGTATTCCCAATATACTGGACAGGACGACTGACTTGGATTCGAGTTATTTATTCAGAGAATGCTCATCGGCGGTGTTTCGGGATATGGAGATCCCACATCATGTGATGAAGACAATTGACGAGTTCGAGGTTCACAGATCGGAATCAGATCGGAGACCTGAGATCAGAGAGATAGATCGGTCAAATAAGAATATAAATATACAACGGATCATAAATATATATACGAACGCTATGGTCTATACCAATCTCAATACAGGATCACATCACTATATAGTTTACATGTTTATATAATATAGTGAGATGTACAAAATCCCAAGCAGTATCTATAATACCATGAATAGCATTCCTGATGACATAATAGCATTATAGCATTCCTGATAGCATAATAGCATTAATTATATAATAATTAATACCGGTACGCACATCTGGCAACTAAATGGCAAATCTGCTCACCTTGTCTATGGGACAGAACCGATAGCACCATGTCTCTGCTAGTCCAATAAAATGGATCGTTCAGGCTCGTGTTTAATATGCTGGAGTTATCGGGAGCCAGAACGTCCTATAGAAAATGTCATTTTGTCTATGGGAGCCCCGCAGACCACCACACTGACCCCTAAAAATCCACTGTTTTTGTCGAAATACAGCAATGACATGTCTACTCACCATGCAAAAACTTATCTTTGGTATGTTTTCATCCAGGTCTCGCCACTAGTAATTGTGACAAATGTTCGCTTGCACAATTGACTGCCTATTTTGTGAAGATTATACAGAAACATTCAGACAACAATACCGCTCGTTCTAAGCCCCCTAGGTTCATCAGAATCTCTATCGCCAACTGGTAGCTGTATGTCTACTACTTACTTAGACGGTTCGTTTGAATTGTCAGAAGATTGACCTCCGTCTGTTAGAATCGGCCATTTTACCCGGAAGATAAAGTTACTCTACCCGCAAGCATGGCAAGTTTCGTCAAAATCCCGGAAGTAGGGATAGTTTTTTCTCCTCCGTGAATGGAATAAATGTACATTCAGCATAAATAAACATTGACAAAGTAAAGCAAAGTGTTTTTGCGCAAATAATTAAAACGTAATAAATTACAACCTGTCACAATGATTAGAACATTTCTCGGTTTTTACCCCTTGAGCAAATTTTGCCCGAAGGGTATTGTCGTCGTCAGCGTCGTCTGTCCGTCTGTCTGTCGTAGCGTCTGTCTGTCTGTCCATCTTTCTTGTGAAAATTATATCTCAAAAAGAATTATAGCCAGGAATTGTGAATTCATACCGTATATGTATCAAGTGAAGGGTCAGAAGCCTATTGATGACTGAACTTGACCTATTTTATCAAGGTCAAATTTCGGTATTTGCTATATTTTGAAGGATTAAAGCCAGGGTCTCCAAATTCATATTATATATGCAACTCATGATTGACTAGAAGCCTATTCCAGTTGACTGACCTTGACCTATTTTCTATAGGTCATATACTGTTTGTTATGATATAACACGAAGAAATAAAGCTAGGCTTTCCAAATTAATACTATGTATACATCTGGCGAAGGTCCAGAAGTGTACTGGAGATGACCGACCTTGACCTATTTTATCAAGGTCAAATTATAGTAATTATCATATTTTTTTAAGGATTGAAGCCAGGGTCCCCAAATTCATATTACTTATGCAACTGGTGATTGACTAGAAGCCCATCCAAGTTGACTGACCTTGACCTGTTTTTTCAAGGTCATATACTGTTTATTATGGTCTAACATGAATGAATATATCAAGGCTTTCCAAATTGATATTATGTATACATCTGGCGAAAGTCCAGAGGTGTACTGAAGATGACTGGCCTTGATTTATTTATCAAGGTCAAATTTAATATTTGCTATCGTTTTTGAAGGACTGAAGCTAGGGTCTCCAAATTCATATTACTTATGTAACTGGTGATTGAATAGAATCCTATCCAAGTTGACTGACGACCTATTTTTTCAAGGTCATATACTGTTTATTATGGTCTAACATGAATAAATATATCTAGGCTTACTTCCCTTATATGTGTTGTAATTCCAATTAATACTATGTATACATCTGACAAAGGTCCAGACATGTACTGAAGATGACAGACCGTGACCTATTTTATCAAGGTGAAATTTTAGTATTTGCTATATTTTTTGAAGGATTACAGTTAGGGTGTCCAAATTCATATTACTTGTGCAACTCGTGATTGACTAGAAGCCTATCCCAGTTGACTGACCTTGACCTATTTTTTAAAGGTCATATACACTTTATTATGATATAACATAAAGAAATAAAGCTAGGCTTTCCAAATTGATACTATGTATACACCTGGCGAAGGTTCAGAGGTGTACTGAAGATGACTGTCCTTGACCTATTTTATCCAGGTCAGATTTTATTTAGTATAATATTTCATGAAAGATTATATCTGCATTGTCCAAATTTATACCACTTATGGCTGGACCTGAAGTCTATTGGAGAATATCACTGACCTTGACCTATTTTTAAAAGGTCAAATTCTATATGTTAAATCTAATATCTCCAAATTCATTTTCCCTGTGCAATTAAGTTAGAATTGACTTGAAATTTTCTGAAGATGACTGACCTTGATCTATATTTCCAAGATAAAATTATTTGATTTGATTATAAGCTTTTTAGAAGAGTATATTTAGAGCTAATAATTCGGTCATGATCTACCAGAACCCCAGGCCTTAGCAAAAGCTGAGCTACAGTCAACCCTACTAGATCAGATTTTTGTTAATCTAGTTCTAAAAATACACTGATGATTTTATACATTGCATAAATGCTGGGTGTCGAAAATAACTGATAGCCGAGGGGTATTGAAGCCCAATGGGCTATTTTAATACTTGTATGTCCGGTGTCTTTTTCAGGTGGATATCTGGGAATACCTCGGTAGGAGGGCTGGTACCGGCTGTGGATAGTTCGTATATAGGAGACCAACAATACGAGAGGGACAAGCTCTCTGCGTACGGTAAACATGGCAGACAGAAAGCCAGCTAAGATGCCCTATTGCAATGATGTACATTCACAATCAATTGTGAAGCAGGAAATATATGTCGAAAGCGCCAAAGATGCACAAGCCATGTACACGTATTCTCCAAACTATGACCACGAAGAGCCATTGGTGACTAACAGACTAGTTAAACAAGAACCCATAAGCTTATACCGCCCTGGGGTTCGCCATGGAAACTACGAACTAGCACCAGAGCGCTTTACGGGTTATTTGAAGACACCGATAAAGGATGAAGCCCCGAGATTTGATTGCGAATACACTGTGCCCTGGAAGGTTACATCTGCAGTCAAGATCAAGGAAGAGATAGTCCTCACCTCATCGGATACATTGAAAACTGAAGATAGAAGTGACTTCATAACAATGGGACATGCTATGACAAAGGACGATGCATGTGCAGTGAGTATTAGTTGTACTGGAGCAGGCACCTTAAAATCAACTCAGAATTACTGCTTGATAGTGAAATAAGTTACGATTGATAAAGTGCATTGGGGCGTTGTATAAATGCGACTTGGTATATGCTTCGCATTTTGTAGTAGATATCTGCTAGATAATATCAATGTATATCAATATACCACATGCTTGTTTTATATTTCAGCTCCAGACTGATGACGTTGACAACGCACACCACATTCCGACTAAAATGATTGTACACGGATGTTCAACTTTCATCCCCTCCTATGAACATCTAACAGACCCTATAAGAGATTCGTCAGCAAGTAAGGGTAGCCAGATGAATGCTGGCGATTCTTTTTGCACACAGAAGGACCAGGGAATACTCGGTAGTCTTCTAGTCACAAAATCCCAGTCTGATTTCGCGGGGAATTGCATTGGTCAGAACTCAAAAACAGACCAGGAGGAAGAAGTAGATAGATGTGTCCAAGAATCTAAACTTCATGTACAAATGGAAAAACCTGAGGGCAAAAGTGCCTTCCGGCGCTCGTGCAGAGATTCACGCACAGAGGAAATACCACGTAAGCGTTCCAGGTGTGATAACACCTATCCACAGAAATGTAGTATCGATGAATGCGGCACAAAGCACACTAAGAAGAAGCCATACCTATGTTCTCTTTGTGAGTACAGGTGCGGCTCTAAATATGAACTCGTTGTACATAATCGAAGACACACAGGCGAAAAGCCATTCTCGTGCTCGTTGTGTGATTTCAGGTGTCTAACAAAATCTGGCCTTGTTAAACATCAGCTGAGACACACTGAAGAAATGCCACACATGTGCTCTGCTTGTGGCCATTTCTTTGCAAAGAAAGGTCACCTTACTCTGCATTGGCGAACTCACACTGGAGAAAAACCGTACAAGTGTTCTCTGTGTGATTATTGCAGCGCTCGAAAATATGATATATCCAGACATATGAGAAGTCACACTGGAGAAAAGCCTCACAAATGCTCTACGTGTGATCATAGCTGTGCCATGAAAGCCGACCTTGTTAAGCATACGAGAACACACACCGGAGAAAAGCCGTACAAATGTTCTTTGTGTGATTATAGATGTGCACGGAAATCTCACCTGACGCAACATGTGCTCGTTCACACGAAAGAGAAGCCATACAAATGCTCTCTATGTGATTATGTATCTGCCAGAAAGGGAACACTTGTTGAACACATGATCACTCATACAAAAGAAAAGCCATACATGTGCTCAACGTGCGGTTCCAGATTTGGCCGGAAATCCGATCTTGCAGTACACATAAAAACCCACAGCGGAGAAAAGCCATACGAGTGTCCCGTGTGCAAGATTAGTTTCGCACAGAGTTGTACACTCGCTTCACATAAACGAACTCACGCCGGAGAAAAGCCATAGAAGTGTTTGGTTTGTGATATGCGGTTTGGACGTAAAAGCACCCTCGTTATTCATATGCGAATTCACACAAATGTATGATGCCATGTCTTGAAACATGCAATACCATGTTCACAAGGGAGGCAGCCTCTAATTGCTTGTCTAGTTTTTAACTGTGATTGAAACCTCTATGTATAACTTCGACTTTTCTATTTCTAATAACACATTGGCCTCTGTTGTCGGCTATTAAAAAGCAAAATTTGAATTTGAAAGTTTACACTCAATCGGACGATTCAGTCAGTAATATTTTATATAAAAAAGAATAAGTTTCTGATATGTTTAAGAAGAAACCCTGAACTCTCAACGCAAACTAACAGTTGGTGTATTTAACAGATGTAACACTTTTTTATTCGGCGACATTGACCGTGATACGAATGCTATGAGAAATCAAACTGCCAGATTGGACATAACAGTTTATTTCAAATCTCCGTCAGAATGAACTAGTGAACTAGTCAGTCGCACACAGTCAGGTGCAGCAACCATAGTTTTATTTTTTGCCTCTGTATTATTTTACACAGCGAAGATAAAATAACATAATAAAGGCACGCTGATGTTCCTGTACGTCTTGAAATCCAGAGCAGCATTCCGATATAATAGTGTCACTCCTTGTAAATATTCGAGCGATTTGTCGGATCGGGAATAGCAGAAAAACTGATTTAATTCGCCTCATTTGTTGGTGCACTCAATTTAGGTATTCGTTAACCCAAGCAAAGGCATCGTGAATCACGAAAGACTTCTTTCTCCGCGAAAATGAGCGTGAGTGAAGGAACAGCCTATTGCGAAGAGTCGACGTGACTGAGTCAATGCAACCTCACAAGACTGACGAGTCCCAACGAGAGCAGAACCCTATATAGCCAAAATATATACCTTGATTGCTAGAATACACTCAAATTTACCAGGCACTGACCAGTTTCACTAAACGTGATTTGGAGTTTTGTAAGTGCACTGCATTGTACTTTGTGAATCCCATAATCTGATGTGCGTGTTTAGAAAATGAGACAGGTAGCCAGTTTTATTATCATAACTGTTCTGAAGATTTGACGAGTCAGTCTGACCATTTATTATGTACCATCATTTATTAGGGCAGTATAAAAGAGAATGTCAGGCCTTTCCAAATCGCAGTTATAATATCGCACTGCCCTGCCACCACTGGTTGAGTCCACAAATGTTGTAAGCTGGAATAAAAATGCATATAGTAGAAACTATATATATCATCAGAAATTCGTTGTTGTCGGAGCCGAGCTGGAATCTATATCTGGAACGGATTTTGTAGACATCTCCCGAGTCAACAGACGACTTTGCGTTATAATACATAAGACGCGCACAAGCCCTTGTCTTGAAGACCGAAAATTCTACACTATGAAAACATTATTTCTATTCTATTGCACTACTCAAATTGATTATCAACAAAGATTACAATGAAAGGTTGAAAACATTTTAAACTTTGACAACCTTTCTCCCCTTTTTTGAAAACAAAAACTCGCCCATTGACGTTGGGACGATGCTCACGTCTCGGTTGGCATCGTGCCAATGTCAGTGGACGAGGCCAGGTAGAGTTAAGTTCTTTCACGAAAAGTCCCCTGTTCTGGGCTTAAGTTCTATCGATTTCAATGTACAAGCCCCTGTTCTGGGCTTCAGTTTTCACGTGGTTGTTCTCACGTTGTTGTTGTTATTTATTGTTGAATAAACAAAAAACAAAATGAGATCTCACCAAAAAAACCTTGTGTGTTTTCTGTGTGAGTATAAAACAAGCGGCCATGAAGGCTATAACAGACATGTGGGATTCAGTCAAACTGGCCTTGAACATCGTTGAGAAAGTAGCCAAATCAGTGGCCTAAGACGGGGCCAAATGTAACCAATGAATGTCCAGAAAACAACGCGAGAGCACTGCAGTAAAATAGAGAGCCAACGAAATCAGCCCACAGACCAAGTACATGTTTTGGTCTAGGTTAAAAGCGGTTCCAGATTTGGCCGGAAATCCGATCTTGCAGTACACATAAAAACCCACAGCGGAGAAAAGCCATACGAGTGTCCCGTGTGCAAGATTAGTTTCGCACAGAGTTGTACACTCGCTTCACATCAACGAACTCACGCCGGAGAAAAGCCATAGAAGTGTTTGGTTTGTGATATGCGGTTTGGCCGTAAAAGCACCCTCGTTATTCATATGCGAATTCACACAAATGTATGATGCCATGTCTTGAAACATGCAATACCATGTTCACAAGGGAAGCAACCTCTACTTGCTTGTCTAATCTTTAACTGTGATTGAAACCTCTATGTATAACTTCGACTTTTCTATTTCTAATAATCACATTGGCCTCTGCTGTCGGCTATTAAAAAGCAAAATTGGAATTTGAAAGTTTACGCTCAATCGGACGATTCAGTCAGTAATATTTTATATAAAAAAGAATAAGTTTCTGATATGTTAAGAAGAAACCCTGAACTCTCAAAGCAAACTAACAGTTGGTGTATTTAACAGATGTAACACTTTCTTATTCGGCGACATTGACCGTGATACGAATTCTATGAGAAATCAAACTGCCAGATTGGACATAGCAGTTTATTTCAAATCTACGTCAGCATGAACTAGTGAACTAGTCAGTCGCACACAGTCAGGTGCAGCAACCATAGTTTTATTCTTTGCCTCTCTATTATTTTACACAGCGAAGATCAAATAACATAATAAAGGCACGCTGATGTTCCTGTACGTCTTGAAATCCAGAGCAGCATTCCGATATAATAGTGTCACTCCTTGTAAATATTCCAGCGATTTGTCGGATCGGGAATAGCAGAAAAACTGATTTAATTCGCCTCATTTGTTGGTGCACTCAATTTAGGTATTCGTTAACCCAAGTAAAGGCATCGTGAATCACGAAAGACTTCTTTCTCCGTGAAAAGGAGCACGAGTGAAGGAACAGCCTATTGCGAAGAGTCGACGTGACTGAGTCAATGCAACCTCACAAGACTGACGAGTTCCAACGAGAGCAGAACCCTATATAGCCAAAATATATACCTTGATTGCTAGAATACACTCAAATTTACCAAGCACTGACCAGTTTCACTAAACGTGATTTGGAGTTTTGTAAGTGCACTGCATTGTACTTTGTGAATCCCATAATCTGGTGTGCGTGTTTAGAAAATGAGACAGGTAGCCAGTTTTATTATCATAACTGTCTTGAAGATTTGACGAGTCAGTCTGACCATTTATTATGTACCATCATTTATTAGGGCAGTATAAAAGAGAATGTCAGGCCTTTTCAATTTACAACACATATAAGGGAAGTGGGAAGAGGTGCCGACATACTGACTGCGTCACATGACTTCACAGAATAGTCCTCTGGTTAACCTATTCTAAAGCACATGCCAAGAATCTAACGATTCGTGATATGTGTTGTATCTCAGGTACGCTTTTATTGTACCTGTTCATGTGGCAACTTGGATGATATGACCACACGGCCCTAGCACCGGCATAAGCGGTATTAGATACAAATCTAGAGAGCTATGATGGAAATGCTCTGACAACTCGTATACTGGTAATTGGTGAGCTGTTTCGCTGTAACAACTCGTACATTGGAGATTGGTGAGCTGTATCGTCGTCAGATGTAAATGACGGCATTTAACACAAAAGACTAGTCTGTAATGCCCGATGCCGACCCAGCATCAACTTCCCACAAGTGCCAACATATATCAAAGACCAAAAGGTCTGTACAGGGGGCGGGCCTCGGGGACGAAACGTCCACCAGCAGAATCTCGCCATACAGGAAAAAATTTAGAACACATATAAGGGAAGTGGGAAGAGGTGCCGATATACTGACTGCGTCACATGACTTCACAGAATAGTCCTCTGGTTAACCTATTCTAAAGCACAGTTATAATATCGCACGGTCCTGCCACCACTGGTATAGTCCACACATGTTGTAAGCTGGAATGAAAATGCATATAGTAAAAACTATATATATCATCAGAAATCCGTTGCTGTTGTCATCCGTTCCAAGTCTTCGAGAAATCTCGGAGCCGAGCTGGAATCTATATCTGGAACGGGTTTTGTAGACATCGCCCGAGTCAACAGACGACTTTGCGTTATAATACATAAGACGCACACCGAAAATTCTACACTATGAAAACATTATTTCTATTCTACTGCACTACTCAAATTGATTATCAACAAAGATTACAATGAAACGTTGAACACATTTTAAACTTTGATAACCTTTCTCCCCTATTTTGAAAAAAAAACTCGCCCACTGACGTTGGGACGATGCATCCGTCTCCGTTGGCATCGTGCCAATGTCAATGGACGAGGCCAGGTAGAGTTCAGTTCTTTCACAAAAAGTCCCCTGTTCTGGGCTTAAGTTCTATCGATTTCAATGTACAAGCCCCTGTTCTGGGCTACAGTTTTCACGTGGTTGTTCTCACGTTGTTGTTGTTATTTATTGTTGAATAAACAAAAAACAAAATGAGATCTCACCAAAAAAACCTTGTGTGTTTTCTGTGTGATTATAAAACAAGCGGCCATGAAGGCTATAACAGACATGTGGGATTCAGTCAAACTGGCCTTGAACATCGTTGAGAAAGTAGCCAAATCAGTGGCCTAAGACGGGGCCAAATGTAACCAATGAATGTCCAGAAAACAACGCGAGAGCACTGCAGTAAAATAGAGAGCCAACGAAATCAGCCCACAGACCAAGTACATGTTTTGGTCTAGGTTAAAAGCGGTTCCAGATTTGGCCGGAAATCCGATCTTGCAGTACACATAAAAACCCACAGCGGAGAAAAGCCATACGAGTGTCCCGTGTGCAAGATTAGTTTCGCACAGAGTTGTACACTCGCTTCACATCAACGAACTCACGCCGGAGAAAAGCCATAGAAGTGTTTGGTTTGTGATATGCGGTTTGGCCGTAAAAGCACCCTCGTTATTCATATGCGAATTCACACAAATGTATGATGCCATGTCTTGAAACATGCAATACCATGTTCACAAGGGAAGCAACCTCTACTTGCTTGTCTAATCTTTAACTGTGATTGAAACCTCTATGTATAACTTCGACTTTTCTATTTCTAATAATCACATTGGCCTCTGCTGTCGGCTATTAAAAAGCAAAATTGGAATTTGAAAGTTTACGCTCAATCGGACGATTCAGTCAGTAATATTTTATATAAAAAAGAATAAGTTTCTGATATGTTAAGAAGAAACCCTGAACTCTCAAAGCAAACTAACAGTTGGTGTATTTAACAGATGTAACACTTTCTTATTCGGCGACATTGACCGTGATACGAATTCTATGAGAAATCAAACTGCCAGATTGGACATAGCAGTTTATTTCAAATCTACGTCAGCATGAACTAGTGAACTAGTCAGTCGCACACAGTCAGGTGCAGCAACCATAGTTTTATTCTTTGCCTCTCTATTATTTTACACAGCGAAGATCAAATAACATAATAAAGGCACGCTGATGTTCCTGTACGTCTTGAAATCCAGAGCAGCATTCCGATATAATAGTGTCACTCCTTGTAAATATTCCAGCGATTTGTCGGATCGGGAATAGCAGAAAAACTGATTTAATTCGCCTCATTTGTTGGTGCACTCAATTTAGGTATTCGTTAACCCAAGTAAAGGCATCGTGAATCACGAAAGACTTCTTTCTCCGTGAAAAGGAGCACGAGTGAAGGAACAGCCTATTGCGAAGAGTCGACGTGACTGAGTCAATGCAACCTCACAAGACTGACGAGTTCCAACGAGAGCAGAACCCTATATAGCCAAAATATATACCTTGATTGCTAGAATACACTCAAATTTACCAAGCACTGACCAGTTTCACTAAACGTGATTTGGAGTTTTGTAAGTGCACTGCATTGTACTTTGTGAATCCCATAATCTGGTGTGCGTGTTTAGAAAATGAGACAGGTAGCCAGTTTTATTATCATAACTGTCTTGAAGATTTGACGAGTCAGTCTGACCATTTATTATGTACCATCATTTATTAGGGCAGTATAAAAGAGAATGTCAGGCCTTTTCAATTTACAACACATATAAGGGAAGTGGGAAGAGGTGCCGACATACTGACTGCGTCACATGACTTCACAGAATAGTCCTCTGGTTAACCTATTCTAAAGTACATACCAAGAATCTAACGATTCGTGATATGTGTTGTACCTCAGTGACGCTTTTATTGTACCTGTTCATGTAGCAACTTGGATAACATGACCGCACGGCCCCTAGCACCGGCATAAGCGGTATTAGATACAAATCTAGAGAGCTATGGTGGAAATGCTCTGACAACTCGTATACTGGTAATTGGTGAGCTGTTTCGCTGTGACAACTCGTACATTGGAGATTGGTGAGCTGTATCGTCGTCAGATGTAAATGACGGCAATTAACACAAAAGACTAGTCTGTAAGGCCCGATGTCGACCCAGCATCAACTTCCCACAAATGCCAACATATATCAAAGACCAAAAGGTCTGTACAGGGGGCGGGCCTCGGGGACGAAACGTCCACCAGCAGAATCTCGCCATATACAGGAAAAAATTTACAACACATATAACGGAAGTGGGAAGAGGTGCCGATATACTGACTGCGTCACATGACTTCACAGAATAGTTCTCTGGTTAACCTATTCTAAAGCACAGTTATAATATCGCACGGTCCTGCCACCACTGGTATAGTCCACACATGTTGTAAGCTGGAATGAAAATGCATATAGTAAAAACTATATATATCATCAGAAATCCGTTGCTGTTGTCATCCGTTCTAAGTCTTCGAGAAATCTCGGAGCCGAGCTGGAATCTATATCTGGAACGGGTTTTGTAGACATCGCTCGAGTCAACAGACGACTTTGCGTTATAATACATAAGACGCACACAAGCCCTTGTCGTCTTGAAGACCGAAAATTCTACACTATGAAAACATTATTTCTATTCTACTGCACTACTCAAATTGATTATCAACAAAGATTACAATGAAACGTTGAACACATTTTAAACTTTGATAACCTTTCTCCCCTATTTTGAAAAAATAAACTCGCCCACTGACGTTGGGACGATGCATCCGTCTCCGTTGGCATCGTGCCAATGTCAGTGGACGAGGCCAGGTAGAGTTAAGTTCTTTCACAAAAAGTCCCCTGTTCTGGGCTTAAGTTCTATCGATTTCAATGTACAAGCCCCTGTTCTGGCCTTCAGTTTTCACGTGGTTGTTCTCACGTTGTTGTTGTTATTTATTGTTGAATAAACAAAAAACAAAATGAGATCTCACCAAAAAAACCTTGTGTGTTTTCTGTGTGAGTATAAAACAAGCGGCCATGAAGGCTATAACAGACATGTGGGATTCAGTCAAACTGGCCTTGAACATCGTTGAGAAAGTAGCCAAATCAGTGGCCTAAGACGGGGCCAAATGTAACCAATGAATGTCCAGAAAACAACGCGAGAGCACTGCAGTAAAATAGAGAGCCAACGAAATCAGCCCACAGACCAAGTACATGTTTTGGTCTAGGTTAAAAGCGGTTCCAGATTTGGCCGGAAATCCGATCTTGCAGTACACATAAAAACCCACAGCGGAGAAAAGCCATACGAGTGTCCCGTGTGCAAGATTAGTTTCGCACAAAGTTGTACACTCGCTTCACATAAACGAACTCACGCCGGAGAAAAGCCATAGAAATGTTTGGTTTGTGATATGCGGTTTGGCCGTAAAAGCACCCTCGTTATTCATATGCGAATTCACACAAATGTATGATGCCATGTCTTGAAACATGCAATACCATGTTCACAAGGGAAGCAACCTCTACTTGCTTGTCTAATCTTTAACTGTGATTGAAACCTCTATGTATAACTTCGACTTTTCTATTTCTAATAATCACATTGGCCTCTGCTGTCGGCCATTAAAAAGCAAAATTGGAATTTGAAAGTTTACACTCAATCGGACGATTCAGTCAGTAATATTTTATATAAAAAAGAATAAGTTTCTGATATGTTAAGAAGAAACCATGAACTCTCAAAGCAAACTAACAGTTGGTGTATTTAACAGATGTAACACTTTATTATTCGGCGACATTGACCGTGATACGAATGCTATCAGAAATCAAACTGCCAGATTGGACATAGCAGTTTATTTCAAATCTCCGTCAGCATGAACTAGTGAACTAGTTAGTCGCACACAGTCAGATGCAGCAACCATAGTTTTATTCTTTGCCTCTCTATTATTTTACACAGCGAAGATCAAATAACATAATAAAGGCACGCTGATGTTCCTGTACGTCTTGAAATCCAGAGCAGCATTCCGATATAATAGTGTCACTCCTTGTAAATATTCCAGCGATTTGTCGGATCGGGAATAGCAGAAAAACTGATTTAATTCGCCTCATTTGTTGGTGCACTCAATTTAGGTATTCGTTAACCCAAGCAAAGGCATCGTGAATCACGAAAGACTTCTTTCTCCGTGAAAATGAGCGCGAGTGAAGGAACAGCCTATTGCGAAGAGTCGACGTGACTGAGTCAATGCAACCTCACAAGACTGACGAGTTCCAACGAGAGCAGAACCCTATATAGCCAAAATATATACCTTGATTGCTAGAATACACTCAAATTTACCAGGCACTGACCAGTTTCACTAAACGTGATTTGGAGTTTTGTAAGTGCACTGCATTGTACTTTGTGAATCCCATAATCTGATGTGCGTGTTTAGAAAATGAGACAGGTAGCCAGTTTTATTATCATAACTGTCTTGAAGATTTGACGAGTCAGTCTGACCATTTATTATGTACCATCATTTATTAGGGCAGTATAAAAAGAATGTCAGGCCTTTTCAATTTACAACACATATAAGGGAAGTGGGAAGAGGTGCCGACATACTGACTGCGTCACATGACTTCACAGAATAGTCCTCTGGTTAACCTATTCTAAAGCACATACCAAGAATCTAACGATTCGTGATATGTGTTGTACCTCAGTGACGCTTTTATTGTACTTGTTCATGTAGCAACTTGGATAACATGACCGCACGGCCCCTAGCACCGGCATAAGCGGTATTAGATACAAATCTAGAGAGCTATGGTGGAAATGCTCTGACAACTCGTATATTGGTAATTGGTGAGCTGTTTCGCTGTGACAACTCGTACATTGGAGATTGGTGAGCTGTATCGTCGTCAGATGTAAATGACGGCATTTAACACAAAGGACTAGTCTGTAAGACCCGATGTCGACCCAGCATCAACTTCCCACAAGTGCCAACATATATCAAAGACCAAAAGGTCTGTACAGGGGGCGGGCCTCGGGGACGAAACGTCCACCAGCAGAATCTCGCCATATACAGGAAAAAATTTACAACACATATAAGGGAAGTGGGGAGCGGTGCCGATATACTGACTGCGTCACATGACTTCACAGAATAGTTCTCTGGTTAACCTATTCTAAAGCACAGTTATAATATCGCACGGTCCTGCCACCACTGGTATAGTCCACACATGTTGTAAGCTGGAATGAAAATGCATATAGTAAAAACTATATATATCATCAGAAATCCGTTGCTGTTGTCATCCGTTCTAAGTCTTCGAGAAATCTCGGAGCCGAGCTGGAATCTATATCTGGAACGGGTTTTGTAGACATCGCTCGAGTCAACAGACGACTTTGCGTTATAATACATAAGACGCACACAAGCCCTTGTCGTCTTGAAGACCGAACATTCTACACTATGAAAACATTATTTCTATTCTACTGCACTACTCAAATTGATTATCAACAAAGATTACAATGAAACGTTGAACACATTTTAAACTTTGATAACCTTTCTCCCCTATTTTGAAAAAAAAAACTCGCCCACTGACGTTGGGACGATGCATCCGTCTCGGTTGGCATCGTGCCAATGTCAGTGGACGAGGCCAGGTAGAGTTAAGTTCTTTCACGAAAAGTCCCCTGTTCTGGGCTTAAGTTCTATCGATTTCAATGTACAAGCCCCTGTTCTGGGCTTCAGTTTTCACGTGGTTGTTCTCACGGTGTTGTTGCTAGTTATTGTTGAATAAACAAAAAACAAAATGAGATCTCACCAAAAAAACCTTGTGTGTTTTCTGTGTGAGTATAAAACAAGCGGCCATGAAGGCTATAACAGACATGTGGGATTCAGTCAAACTGGGCTTGAACATCGTTGAGAAAGTAGCCAATCAGTGGCCTAAGATGGGGCCAAATGTAACCAATGAATGTCCAGAAAACAACGCGAGAGCACTGCAGTAAAATAGAGAGCCAACGAAATCAGCCCACAGACCAAGTACATGTTTTGGTCTAGGTTAAAAGTGGGCATTCCAGCCCAAAAGTTTTGACGAGGAGTTACAAGTTGCCAGAGTAACAGGTGGAGTGAAACAACTATAGAGGTGTGGGTAAAGACCAGGAAGACGGCGAGCTGAGACTCGTCCAACACCTGTAGATTAAGTTTATTACTACAAGTTCCATGGTTTCATGTATTTTTTCGTGCCAATACGGTTCTGGGGAAAACTGGGGTTCCCCACTGGTCATAACATGGGCATAGTGCTGGCGATATTGTGGGGGGACCTTGTGCCTTCCATCGGTGATGCCGGTGATGCCGCACAGGCATGCGGCCGAATAACCCGCGCAGGGATGCGGTCCGGGAAAACCCGGACCATACGTCTAAGGAAAAATTGCAACTCTTCTGTGTTCGGAGGTAGTTTTTTTGGTCATTCTGAAAACCGGAAGTGACATCACACACTTGCGCAGATCCACCACAATGACCTGCGTAGTAACCTGCAAAATCCGGATGTAAGATGAGTACCCTAATTTTACATGCACCCGCCCATGCACCCATGTCCCGATAAGCCCGGAGACCGATATTAGCCCCCACTAGACAGGGCTGATAGGAGTTTTCCCCTATTGTAGGGGTAAAGTCCGTATTCCGCTTTTTATATTTTCGGGGAACAAATCCTCAATTTACATACGACCACCCGATTGACTTGATAGACAGGGCGCCATAAGCCCGGGGAACCGATATTCGCTCTTTTGATATAGGGCTGATGGGAGTTTTCCCCTATTTTAGTGATAAAGTCCGTGTTCCGCTTTTTTTATATTTTCGGGGACAAATCCTCATTTTACATACACCCACTCGATTGACTTGATTTTGCAGGCCGCGATAAGCCCGGGGATCAATATTAGCCCTTTGGGATAGGGTTGATAGGAGTATATTCTAGGGTAAAGTCCGTGTTCCGCTTTTTATATCTGGAGAAATTTTACATGCGCCCAACATGTCTCTAGAAGGCAGCACCATCGATGCCAAAGGGGAATCCCCTTTTTTGCTTGTTTATTTTTTGCGGAGATATACTGGACAATAAACGCTCGACCCTCGGGTCGCACGGATGCTAGACTCGTCCTAATAACATCGTCCAACACCTATAGCTTATGTATATTGTTATAAGTCTTCCTCCCCATGGTTTCATGGAAAACTCTGACCTTGAATTAGTGTGATCACGTGAGCTCCCCGTGACGAAGAAACCCAGATGCAAGTCAGTACATGTATTCCATACTGTCACATACCCAGGTCACGCCCGACTCACGCAGACCGGAAGTGACGTCATACCTGCGCAAACACACCTGCGCATCCTGCCCTCCCCGTGATGGAAACAGAAACCAGATACTAGTCAGTACATGTATTCCATACAGTCAGACGAGGCCAAAATACTCGCCTCTGATTGTCTGTCAACGGTCACAATTGGAACTCTTCTGTGTTCGGAGGTAGTTTTTTCCCCAATATGCAACATTTTGAGGTCAAAGGCCAATGAGAGTCAATCGGCATGTTATATACTCTGTGATCACATGACCTGCCCATGGTGGAAAAAACAACAAATACAAGTCAGCACATGCATATGATACAGTCATACTCAGGTCACGCCCGATTCACGCAGACCGGAAGTGACGTCATACCTGCGCAAAACCACCTGCGCACTCGGTGACCTCCCATGATGGAAAAACCCCAGATACAAGTCAGTACATGCATTCCATACAGTCAGACATACCATCACCCCTACTAGGGACTACTTTCTGTCCGCTGAGTCACACCGCATCACCGACAGACCGCATCACCGCGGGGAAATCCTCTAACATGTCTGAACATGATCCAAGATCAGATGATGAACGGTATGAGAGGATACAGATCAGTACATGCTCAAGTGCACTCATTGACCTTTGACCTACCCACCTTCAGGTGACCTAAGGTCAATGAGCTAGTTAATACGCTTTGAATACTACTGATGGTGATATAGCCCTGTTTACAAATTTCTGTAATAATATTTTGTGACATTGATTAAGATCGTCACATTTAACACAGGATCTAGCAAATGCTACTAGGCGAGATATGTATACGCCATATGCAGATCCCACGGGAATATTGCTGCGCGGAAAGGGATAGTTGACGATATCGAAATTGTCGACGAGAGTAGTAGCGTTAACGGATTTGGAGGTCTATTTCACCCGGATGTAGTGACGTCATGAGGAGGATTGAGGAGGAACTAGTGGCGCCATCTGTACACATTGGTGGCAAAAACCCGCACTAGGGGGAGACAACTCTGGCTGTGTCGTTCATCATCCTCTGGAGACCAAGATGGCGGCTGTGGGTGGTGTGGTCAAAATGGCGGCGTGTGTGGTCATATAGCTGCGTGCATCGCACTCGTAAGGTACTTTCATTATGCAAAGTGGGGAGCACGTGCTTGTCGAAAATGAAGTGTCAGCACCACTTTCCCGCGTTCGAATGCCACCGGTCGTCCCGTGTCATCTCTTATATCCACCGTGATCGTGTTGATGTCGGTTTGTCGTACGGGCAAGTAGAGTATGTGGGTGAAACTGTGGGTGACTTGATCTCCATACGTCTTTTTAATGGGGACTACCCGTAACAGAGGTGTGTTGATATCGCCCACGATGTGGTTGTCCACCACGTCCGAGTAGACGTAGAGTCCGTACATACCCGACTTCATATCCATCGGGATCTCGCCATGGTGTTCGGTGGGACCAGCGAACGTCTTTAGATCGAAACCCAGCATTTGCTGTAGGATAGGACTCAGTACGACACTCGCCTTGTCGGTGACGATAAGCTGTGCCTTGTCGTTGTGTGCGTTGTAATCGAAGTCCACGTGATTCTTGAAGGGAAAAGATTTGATGGGTTTTGAAGTATTCGTGACCTCCCGTAGAGCCTTATAATGCAACAGTCTTGTCAGCCCACCCATGAACTCCTTGGGCGTATCGTATTGGCATTCGGGCAGGGTGAGTCGGGTGTTTTTGCCTTCGTAGGTCACCTCGTACCACACTTCATTGGCTCGCACGTTGTACCATGAGTAAGGGTACTGAATATCCACCAGTCCACATTCCCACCGGCCAGGTAAATGCAACGGTTGTGGTAATTGAGTCACATACTTGGCCACGGTGTTGTCAGGAAACACATCCAGCGAACTGTTACTGGGTAGGGTGAGGTAAAACATGGCGACTGAGCTGTCCTGCTGCTGCTGTTGGTTTTAATAGGTGTTCCAGGCCTTGGGCGGTTGTGTCCGGCGTCGTGTTCGTCGCGTTGACTTGCTACGTTTCACGGCTCTGGAGATGTGGGATGTCCTGATCGAGGGTGGTTTTTTAAAGGTTTGAAAAGAAGGTGCCCGTTGTGGTGGTGGTCGAGTTTTGGGGGGTGACTCCGGTTCCCAGTCGGCTTCCCAAGAAGGTAGTGGGCCACTCGGCGATTGCTGGGTTCGCTGCATAAAGGCCCAGCGCTGGGGGTTCCCCACCAATTCCTGTGGTACATGCATGTCTTTCAAGCCTTGAGCGAAGACCTCCCATCTTCGAGGATCGGTGTGCGACCTGCGTTGACGAGGGTGACTTTATCTTCATAGACGTGTAACCCCACCCGGGGTGTAAGGGGAAGGATGGCTCGTAGGACGGGTGACATGCTTGATCCAATGTCGAACGGTGAATGCCACACACTCTGTCTGACCATCGTATTTATAGTGTCAATACCACAGCGCCAGGGTCAATAGGGCACAGACTAGTGTGAGGCCAACCAGCCGGCGCTGGTTCCGGCGTGAGCGCTCCTGGTCCATAGCCCGAGCATCAAGGATGGCTGTCATAGTCCAGTAGTGGTGAGTGATGGCACGCCTCTCCATCGAGTGCATTCTGTGGAGGACCGTTTCTGTGAACTCGTTCAGGATCTGGCGTCGCCCCTCGTTGTCGTCGCCATCTGCAAACATGGACCGGACCACTGCTCGGTAACCCGTGAATGAATTCACCGCGGTGGCATGCTGTAAAATGCGAGTCGCATAGGGCTGGAACTCCGTCATGGCTCTGCAACCGTAGAAATGAAGGTGTAGGATCCAGAGAGACGTGTTTTATAGACCAGATGTAGCTCTACGGGTGTAGTCCGTGATACGTACTATTCTGATGGGTTAGTCCAAAAAAGAGAGCAACAACAACACAGATTACAGGTCAATCCTTTTATTATGCGTGAACATCATAGGAATGCATGTACTGACCTGTCTGTAGGAGTTTCCCACAATGGCGTTCACCTTCGTGTCTTTTCGGGTACGTTCGTGTCTTTTCGTTAAAGTCCGTGTCTTTTCGGTAAAGTCCGTGTCTTTTCGGATCGGTGACGTCCGTGTCTATCATCCGGGCACTTCGCGTCTGCGCCTGCATTGGGTATGTATAAGGGTCTTCATGCGCGCGCGCGCAATGCGGCTCAGTCGTACACCAGTACACCAGTCTCGATCCTCGACTTGGGGTAGAGTGTGCTAAAAATAGATTACCAGCTAGCGTGCTATAAAGGGAAGCGGCCTTGCCATTTCATCAGACACTCTATCAACCACCAAGATGTTCACTTGCACAACTTGCCAGAAGCAGTTTACTCGTCTAGATAATTTACGACGCCACGAGGCCTCCACCCACAACGATGCACGGTATACTTGTATCACCTGCGCACGGTCATTTAATCGGGAGGATCAGTTACTGCGCCACGAACGTTCATTCCACGAGGGCGCGACGGAACAATGTAAGGACTGTGGTCAACTCTTCAAACGAAGCAGTCAGTTGCTGCGACACCAACGGTTGATTCATGCCCCGTCTCCACGGTTTTGGCGACAACTTCCTACTGAAGAGGAGCCGCGGAATGTCAGACCCAGTGAAGATAAGCCCGGGGGAGACGAACGCCACTGGTGATGCGATGACGGAGAGCCCGCCTATACCAACAGTTGGGAAGAGCCTGGATTTCCAGCCGGACCCCACCGTTACGGTTTCGAGTCATACGTCATACATCGAACATTTTCTGGACGAGCCAATAAATGTTCCTAGCGATCTCTTACCCGAATATCATCCAGAGAGTGACATCTCTCGGCGCCATTGGACCATGACACGGCACTGTTTCCACCGTCATCGCCCTATTCAAGATATCTACAATTTCCCACTGACCAAGCTCACCCGTCTACGCAGCTACGTGGAAACCATCTTCAATGACCAACCTACGGCCTTCACGTTAAATGTAGCATTTGGGTACATCTTATGCCATAAGATGACGGATGAATTGCGCTATTTCTATTCCAGTGCCATCCACCCAGTGTACGACCAACTGTTTACCATCATTAACCGGAGGTCACTAGAGATGATGCTGGACCAAGTGGAACAATTGGATGTCTTGGGATGGGCCCAACAACAACGACCCAACACCAAGTGGACAGTGAAGAGGGTGACCAATGTTACATTTTTCCTTACCAATGTGATTCACCACAGCCATCGGTTGAATGCGTCACTCGTGCACTGATGAATACCATAACATGCCGTACATACTCTCTATGTCTACATGCTGATCATTGACTTGAGCTCAGTAAACACTTGCACCTAATGTGACGGTGCGTTAAATAATAAAACATGGTGTTTGATATTTCAATTTGTTTTGCTGTGAACATACTAAACATACCCAAGGCGGCTCCCCCAGCCTGGGTATGATGTAACATTGGGGATAATAAACCGTATGAACATTGCTGAACTTGTTGTTATTCACATCACCCCATTGACTTGATAGGCAGGTCCCATTAAGCCCGGGGACCAATATTAATGCTTTTGGCTAGAGGTGATAGGGGTTTTCCCCTATTTTAGGGGTAAAGTCCGTTTTCCGTTTTCCTTCTTTTTTTTTTTTTTTTAAGGAAAAATTTTACATGCACCCACCCATGACTGGATGCCCCTTCACCTAGGCTTCACATGGATACCTCATACAACTCCATCGGCCCATTAGAAACCCCGCTCGATCCCAAAACGTCTATTTTCATACCCTTTGGCCACCGCGCATGCGCAGAATGCCGATATTTCAACCCCACACCCAGCCCATCAGATGCCCCTTCACGAATGCTTCATTTTGATACCTCACTCGACCCCATCGGACCATTAGTGGCCCACCTAGACTCCAACACGTGCACCCCGTATGGCCCTATACACCCATAGCCATGCAGCATAGGCCTATGGGCCTACCCAGGCCTCGGTGACTTTTTTAAAAAATTTCACCGTTTCGCTCCGGGACACTTCCTATCGTGTTCTAAATGACGAGACGTGAAAACAAATCCAAACAACCCTACCGCAAATGTATAGAAGTAGGTTTCCCAGGGGGACAAACATTGGTCCTATACCCCCCAGTATGGGACTATATGAGGCCATATCGTACTTTTTCAAAAATTTCACCGATTCGCTCCGGGACAGTTCCTATCGTGTTCTAAATGACGAGACGTGAAAAACAAAGCCAAACAACCCTACCGCAAATGTATAGAAGTAGGTTTCCCAGGGGGACAAACATTGGTCCTATACCCCCCATACCCCATATAGGCATTTTCCCGTAATTTAGAATAAAGTCCGTGTTCCGTATTTTTTCAGGAAAATTTTTACATACACCCACCCTGGAACTAGGGGGAGATAACTCTATTGATAGGCAAGCCCCGTTAAGCCCGGCGACCTATATACCCCCCATACCCCATATAGGCATTGTCCCGGATTTTTCGATAAAGTCCGTGTTCCGGTTTTTTTCAGGAAAAATTTTACATGCACCCAGCCCATCTGATGCCCCTTTACGAATGCTTCACTTTGATACCTCACTCAACTCCATCGGACCATT